>BGPR01006228.1:0-19488 GCA_013235015.1 Araneus ventricosus | reverse complement strand
CCCAGCCCCAACAACTCTACCAAGTAGGATAATTTTAATTTCAAATCAGAACTTATAACGTCTCGTCTAGACATGCCATCAATGGTCGCAACCATCCACCATCCTCCATTTTTAAGACAATGCGTAAAATAAAATTTTGAGAAGGTCCCTCAGCCTCTACAACCGCCAATTTACCAATTTACCTCGCTAAATTGCAAGCATATCTACAGGCTAATAATAATATTACGGGAGAAAATCTAGTGACCGAAGGCGGCTATTTATGATTTAATAGCTTTTAATACTATGTCAAAAAGTGAAAAATATAACGCTATAGTCCAAGACAGCTCAAGAATGTTATACAGTGGAAGCTATAGATGGTATTCTTCGGCCAAGTGAAATAGTCCTGCAATTATTCTAATGTATTTTAAAAGTAATTGACATATTTCAACAGAATTTTTCTTTAAATAACAAAAACCGATATTCTCTGAAATAAAAATCTATTTTCAAAACATATATTATTTAATTTCTTAAATCTTTTTTTCCCGCCTTCCTTCGGAAATTACGAGGAACCAAGCTGCCAAGATGACCTTGGAAGCATTCGGGGATAAAGCTTTATTTCAGCTCTCTTTATTTCAAAACAACAACATGAAAGCATGGTTAGTGTAATCAATTCTTTTTTTTTTTGCATATACTCTTCTGCTGTATACAATTTTAAATATAGTGTCAACTGTCTACTATTATTATTTCTCAGGCTTTCTTTAATCAATAATGCACAAATTATGTACTTAAAAACAATGTAATAGTAAAAAAAATCGATCCAAGCAACATACTCTTTTTGCTTTGAGAACGAAACGTTGGCGCACACGAAGCAAAGAAAATCTACTTCTGGTTGTTGGCGAATTCTAATAGAAAGTAACTCCAAAACGCGTAGAAACACCAACTACGTCATTCATCGGTGCAGCACCGGAAGTATAGCGTAATCTCTGTTGGCTTCTTGGCCTGTCTTTGAGTATAATGTCTCTTGCTGATGAATTTATAGTAAAGAAAAAATCACTTCCAAAATTATTTCCAATTCTTAGAAAGGTGTATTACTGTGTATATAAATACGTAAAATAGTGAATGAAACCAATATTGTTAAGAAAGGGATATTTAAATCTTTACTATGGCTTTCACGGATGGATCGTCTAGAAAGTACCAGATGATTGGCCAGGCTGATAAGTGCCAGCTGAGCCTCAACAATCGTGTTAAGGCAGATTGCCTATTGAAAAGGTCAATTAAAAGTGCAGCAATTCTCACACATAAGCATAAATTTAGCTAAAAAACTCGTTGGCACCTGTGAATTAAGAGGAAGAAAAGTGGATTTCACTGATGGCGATAGAATCGGCATACGCTGGACCTGTGTCACAATCGAGGTCGGACATGCATTTAATTAGTGCCTACAAGCCATAAGAACTGCTAAAGAAAATGGAATTAAAGCCTCGATTTCAACTGCCAGAAGGATAATTAAGAACTGTAAAACGATTGAGTGATTGAAGCTAAGACACAAACCACAGCTCATCCCTCATCGTTAGGTTCAACGGCTTCTCAATACATCTGGACGACTTTTGAGTAGAGAAACATAATTTTCACCAATGAAAACAAGTTCAGTATGAATACGGAGGAGTTATCATATTATTAACATGATTTAAGGTAGGAAGTCACGTCAAAATAAGCGTCTTGGCTCTATCATGGTATGGGAAACTCTTGTGATTAATTATGGATTGACGCTCTGTCTACTGCGCTACAGTGGCTTCTCGTGGTATGGGAAACAATTACTCTCATTGCTGCCCTCGATATTATCACTTTAAACGGTAGAAAACATCGTAAACTTATTTATCGATGGGAAAAAACATGCACCCAAAGATTCAAGCTGTATTTTATCCAAAAACTTTTATTTTTCAGCAGGATAATGCGGCGATACAGACCGCAAATGCCGGCGATTGCTCAGATGAACATTGGTTTGCACTTAAAAATATTCAAGTTTGAAAGTGACATTCATTCTCCTCAGACTTATGTATTATAATAGAAAATGTTGGAGACTCTTGTCTCATGATATTTACCGAGATGGTTTACGTTTACGTAGAAAGATATGTTTGGAGACGTATGCTTCCTATAAAGCCGCTTTGCCTCTAATTGTGGATAAAAAATTTGAGAAGTAATTCTCGAATTGAGCACTGCACATGAGAGTCAGCCTCAGCGCCCACTCTCCATCATGACATTTTACCGTGATGGTAAGCAATACAAAAATCGCACTGATTTAATTCAAGCAATGAAAGAGCATCGAAGAAAATTACCCACCAAAAACTAAAGGCTTTATATGATTCCTTCTCAAAAAGAATTTTCTAATTGATATAGGTTATACCTATAGCCATACAAAATAATAAACATTATTTTTTCAGACTGAATTTAAGGAAATAATGCTGACGTTATTCAAGTGAATAGCCATTTTATTGGTAAATTATTATTTTTCTACAATTCAAAAATAAAAAATTCTTGTTTTTAGTGATTTTGTATTTAGAGATGAAAATCCATCTAATAAACTTTCCCTTGTAATGACAATTCATATTCACTACTTTTCATTACTACGGCAAGGAGTTTTCATATGAGGCTATTCATGACATCGCGATCCATACAATCCATGGTATCTCATCCTTTTTCATGCATATCTATTTCTTTCAAAAAAAATTTACCGCAACCCAAAATTGGAAAAAAATATCGGAAAACAAATTAGTAGGCAATGCTAATTAGCAGAAATGTAAATAAATATAAAATTTTAATAGAATCTTTTGAGAAATGAAGATTTTCTAAATTATTTTTTCTCACATATGTTGAAGAAAATGAGAAAAGAAAGTCGTTGAGAATTTTTGCTCCTCCGCATTTTTCAAGGAAACCCAAGAAGCAGTCGGTATCCACAGTTTGAGAAATCCAAGCCTGACCAAAAACCCCGATATAAAAAAAGAATTAAGCGAATTCAATTATCCAAACTGCTCTCTCTCTCGGATGTGCCCCTATAGGCTTGTTTTCTTACTCTAAATTCGAGGAGTCAACTCAAACGTTCACTTGATTTTCTGATATTCATTCAGAACAATATCTCTTGAAATTATAATGCAATAGAAATTCAATTATTCGGAACCCAATTATACGAATCTTCAGTTATCCGAATTTATTTTAAGAAAGAACAAAAAATGTTAATATTGAAAAATTAATAGAGGGAGAGTGGTCTGCGAATCCTACAGTTGGATTTTTTTTATAAGAGCTAATGGTTAGTTACTGTATTACATTCTCTTCCTCCGCCTTTTTCGGCACTACATACTGTCAGTTTACCCTATTGCAAATAAAGAATTTCTGGTTACTACGGATGAAATGTTGATGAATTGCAGAAGTAGTTGGAGTGTCATGTAGATTATCAAGGATTTAACGTAATGACAAATGACGGTATCATGGAGAGTGTGCAGGAGGGACATCAATGAGATGAAGAGAAACTTTACTTTACTTTACACTAAGACACACGCCTGTTTTCAGAGATACAAATCTGCGGTTTGCAGTTTGGATGAATGTGAGTAGAAACTTTATTGAAAAAAAGATTACAGGCGTTTAAACATGGACGAAATACATGTGAAAATTATAAAAGCAATGAAAAATGAGCTATTTACAGGTGAAAAGAAAAACTCGTGAAGCAGAAGCAATTTTAAGACAGGCCCCCAAAGTCCACTGCCTTTAAAGACTTGTAGGAGGACTGATTAGGTTCCTTGGTATTGAACCTCTTGAGGGTCGGGTCCATCAGTCTGAGGTCTTGGTGAAGGAGAGAAATCTGGGTCGGAGTAGGATGAACTGGTTGCGTCCGGTTGTTGTTTTATGAGATTCACATTTTCAGTCAGGAAAGATATCACTTTAGCTATATTTATTCTTGATAGTTTATTTAAAAGTAAGTGTCTCCAGCAAAGTAGATTATTTTCTGCACTTGGTTTGGTAAAAGGAAAAAGATGACATAAGATGAAAAGAAGTTGCGTAGTGGAGAGGGTCTCCCTTTTTACCGCATGCGCAGATATCAGAATGGTGAAGCTGGAATCTGTAGGGATATGTGGAGAAAGGATAGTGGCCTGTAGAGAAAAGGATGGATTCTCATGACCATGAGGCTTGGGTTAGAGAGACTTTAAGGAGTATATTAAAGATAGCTCTCCCAGTATCCCAGTATCCCCAATCCCAGTCTTGTCGCCACTTATTGAGAGAGAGGTACCTAAGCACTTTTTCAGATGTCATTTCGGGGCCTGAAAATGGAGGCGAGTCCCTTCTTCCAAAAATGAAATTGTTTCTACACAAGGCGAAGCGTTTACGTGCTTTGAAAACGCCTTGAAGTAAATCGAAAGCTACACCGGAAGTGGACGCTAGACTGGAACCCAGATGCGACGCTGTGCAATATGTAGCTGCTTGCCGTCAACCGTCTCCGCGACCTTACCTTACAGTAACGAGTTAATTCTACAAAGCAGCACACTCTTTTCAATAAGTTTCAACTAAAATAGATAAATACTGCATTGCTGATATTTAATTTTAACCTCTTGGTCGGCGTCGCATGTCATACGTTCGACTCTTTTTTTGCCCGTACACTATTTGAATCTGTAATTAAGTCAACGTAACAATTAATTTTAAATACAAAAATCCCCTGGTCACTCTTAAATGTCTCAAATATCCTTTACCATCTCTACTACTAATAAAAGAGAATGCGTATGTGTCTGTGTGTGTTGCCTCTCTACAGGATAGACCGCTAGACCTAGAGCAACGAAATTTGGCACAAACATACTTTGGAGGGTGGGAATGTGCACCTAGGAGCTGTTTTTTGAAATTTTAATTGTAATTTTTATTAATTAAAAATTAAGCTAAATTTTGGTGTGTTTCCCTTAATAACTTCCAGAAATATTACAGAACAAAACTTATTTTTACACCATCTGAAAAAAAAAATCTTTTTAATGGTATCAATTAAGTTGTCGCGCGATTTTTTCTCTAATTTTAATAAATGTTTAAAAATATTTTTGGCATAATTTACAACTATACCTTTCAGTGTTGCGACGCATTTCAAAACCTTTCCATTGTTTAAACAAATATTTAATTGTGTGTTTCTCTTCAACTGCTGAAAGCTAAGAAAATATCTAACTGGATTTTACTTTCCTCTTTTATTCGATCAATTTTTCTGTGAAATCTGTAAGGGAAGTCCTCAAGATAATAAGTATATATAGTGAAATAATCCAATAAACAAAAATGGTGTTTTAAGCCAATTATTATGCTGCTGGATGTAAAATGTGCCGCGCCAATAAAATTTTGAAATAAACCAAATGCGTAGTTTATGTTAATGTAGACAAGAAACAGAGCAAGTGCAAGGCTATGAGAAGAGCGCCGTTAAATGTCTAAATCAATTTGAATTTTAAAACTACTTTGTTCGGGTAACAATGAATATAAAATTATGCATAAGAGATCCAGTTGTAATTTTATTTCCGGAAATAAAGCTGGTCGCCGAAGGCGGCTAGTCTTAAACTGAAATAAGAAAAATTATCCCAAATGGGTGGTGGCATCTAATTAGGAGGTTATATAAAAACGGAAGGCAAGGGGTTAATACACATGCATGTAATGAATTTCCATACGTGATTTAATTTTTGATTTCTTTTTTACGGAAATCGTACTATATTTAAAGTTTTGTAGACCTTATGTTGGCTAACACTTTCCGTGACTGACGTCTTTTTCACTTAATTTCTGAGCTTTAATCAATCATCTGAATTTACGCAAATCCGTTTATTTCGTATAATTGGAATTCTACTGTAGCATATTCTGCATACTTAACCCTTAAATGCCCAGTGTTGAATTTAAGCAACGTACCCAATCTACTAAAATCCTGAGAATACGATTCAAGCTCTAATGCCTGTTGTTGCCAATAGGTGAATTTTGAAATTTTTATTAAATCAATTTGCAACATATAGATGGCAGCCTGAGTGCTGATATAAAAAAATGAAAATAAATTGATGTTTTTTTACTTGCAGCTGCATCTTTTTGGCTTTGTTTGTACGCTTGAGAATAGCATGTTTTATTCTACAACTAGCTGATACGCCCTGCGTTGCTCGGGATAAAAATATTTTCAAGTATAAGTACTTAAAACACTTTCAATTTACTAAAAGTGTTTTTCTCGGAAGCGTCTTTCATTGATTTTCGTTAATCAACAGAACCTTTGTACCAGCAGAGAAACACATTCTTCTTTTTCTCTCCTTACTTTGAACCACCTGGCAATAATCTCATAGTCCTTCGTACTCCATTTTCCCCTCCCCATCACTGCTACGGCAACAGATGAAACTTTCACATCTTTTATTTATTGCCATTATCCGGACTACAATTCTCTTCTCTTTAGTGTTTTGGTCACCGACCTAAAAAAACCGCATAGTGTTCTTTCTTTTTCTCCTTAGGTCCTCTCCCTCCGGTAGGAAGTGGGCTAAACAATCTTGAAGGATTTTAAACTCATTATGATCATTAAACATTTGTAAAATTAAATGAAGCATCGCGGAAAGAGAATAATTAACATCATTGTGTTGTGGCGCAAACATATTGTAAGAGGTATATGCTATGAAATAAAAGCCAAATAAAATTTCTGCCTTTCTGTTAACATTCAAATAAAATCATATTTTTATTATAACATTCACAATGGCAAAAATACCGTAATGAAGGATTTGATAAAACGATCAATGGTTTTAATTTCATTACAATAACATAAAGAATTTTTACGAATTGTGTATGAAATAAATTTGAAACGTTTATTAAATTAAGAAAACGAACGCAAGCATTTATTTTCAAATCATTAAAAAGATGATTTTCTGCTCTTTAAGATGGTATGTAAATTATCTACGTGCAATATATTTTTCTGAAATTATTGGCGAAAACCTGAGATAAAATGCCGAAAATTGGCTTAATTTTCGTTATTTAATTAAATATCTTAGGAAGTAATTTATTTGAAAGTTTGAAAGAGTAGAATTAATCTAAGAACGGACCCCAGAATGGCCTGTTCAAATTTCATGTCAAGACTATTCACCGTTTAGGAGGAGTTCTCGAGACAGATAGACCGTTAGAACATCTCGCCCCCCCCCTCCCATTTATCTCTTCCTACGATAGGAACCGGACTAAGTAGCCTTGAAGTCTTAGCACACACTCATTAGTATCAGTTAAAAATTTGGGAAAATTAAACAAAACATCGAGAGAATAATTCACTAACCTTATTGGATCACTGTGTAACCGTATTAAAAGCTGTACATGCTACGATAACAGGAAACCGGAAGTGAAAAGTATACTTTGTTGTTTATGCTCAAAGAAAGCAATATTTTCTTATATTAACTTTAACACTGGCAAAAGCCCGCGGGCGAAACAGTAATTTGGCTTGAAATTATTTCTATAAGAATAAAAAGTATTGTAGGAAATTGCGTTAAAAATATATTTTTAAATCAGAGAAAACACTTCATTGCCATGGAATTAATATCATTAAAAAGAGAATTTTCTGCTCTTTAAAATGGCATAAATATAATTGTAGTCTAATAAATATTTTAGAAGTTATTGATAAAAATCGTCTAAGCATTAGGCTTAACAGCGGCCTAATTTTCGTTATTTAATTAAATATCTTGAGAAGTAATTAACTCTGAAAGTTGAAAATAGCACCATTGACCTAGAAATATGCTCTAGAATGTCGTGTGTAAATTTTACGTCGCTACAGTTCACCGTTTAGGAGTTCTTGTGACCGACAAACAGATACCTGTATTTTCCGCTTTATGTTACAGATATTTATAAAAATAAGCAAAATCTTCACAAATAAAGGTAAATTAGTTCAAAGTCTAACTGTTGCCTAGTAATGGAGTAGCTATAAATTTGCGTTATTTCAAAAATACATTTTTTAATATTTATATTTTTATATATAAAAATTATATGTATATTTTTATAATATTTATTATAAAAATATATTTTGTCGGACAATTTTCTCCGAAGTTACGGTGGGAAAGCGGTTTCGGTTAATTTCTAATTAACTGACTGTTTAATTAAATTTTGGTCTTCCCCTTTGTCTTGAATAAAAAGTGTGTAAAATTTGGTTGAAAATTGTCCGTTGGTTTAGGAGGAGATGTGGAACATAGCCACATACCCACATACATAGCCACAATGACTTTTATTTAAATTAAGAAGCTGTAGGAAATTCCTTATCCGTATTATTATTTATTAAAATTCTTCTGTGTTTGACATTATAGAATTTTATGGAGGAATTTTTTTTCTGAAATAAAGCCCAGTGTTGTGAGTTGGTAACAAACTGATTCGTAGCCATAAAGCATACTTAAAACAAAAGAGGATTTTTGAAGTATTTTCCCCATATTTTATTCAAAAAAATGAAAGTCAAAAAATATTTTAAAATGAATTTTTAAAAAAATCGGGTTTTGAGGGTTAAGACTGCATTTTGATTTGAATAACAGATGCTTATATTGCCTTCTCATCTGACGGGCGAATTGGGCTGTTGCCCAGGAAGCCCGCTTATCCAATGGCGCCATTTATCCTTAAAATTTACAATAATATTTTTATATTAATTTTGAACAAAAATATGCATTATTTTAAAAAAATTTTAATATGATAGAAGTAAAGATATGATTAGGGGTCGTAACTAGACATCAATTTTGTAATGTTACATAAACATGTATATATAGTTTCAAAAAATATTCGTACCGAGACAAACAGTGAGAAAATGCATATATTAGAAGTTGCTTATAATACAGAAGCTTTTTCGCCACTTAATAAGCAACACTACGTATCTCAATTTTTTGAAATTTCAAAGAGGAAGATTCAAGTGAATTTTTCGAAACCAATAACGAATATTTCTGAGTATTGTTTAACATCTGCCATGGACATGAGACCACATGTTCCAACCAGACCTGAAAAATATTTAGAAATATTCGTTATTAGTTGCGAAAAATTGAATATTTCTTCCTCTTTGAAATTTCAAAAAATTGAGATAGGTGGTGTTGCTTGTTAAGCGATTATTTATAAAATCTTGTTTTGCGAAATTGTAAAGCATTAATCAGAGAACACGTTAAATTTTTATTTATTTTATTGTATTTTATTTTTATTGAATTATTTATTTTATTTTTTATTTATTTGCTCGTCAATTATTGTTAGGTAGGTATTTTCGTTGGACCACAGACACTCAAACTTTTATTTACGGTTCTAATTTGGTGCCAAATTACTCCTGCAGAGGGCGCTCAACTTTTTTAAGACGGCCTTGGATGTTTACATATATTTAACATCTATTCAAGGAGTTGAAACAGTTATTTATTCATAAATGACGCTATTGGCTATGAAATCCATTTGCATGTTTCCTCCGTGGTAGTTTAATTACCTACATTACTTAATCAATCCTTCATTCTTATTTTAACAGTCAGCTAACTATCATTTACTAGTACGAAACAAAAACAGGCATCTATCTTTTTATTCCTCTAAGCGATAAACCATAGGTCAATGTTGAATGAATAGCGACAGGAAGGAAAAAGAAGCAAAATTCCGATGGACTTTTATAAAATCCACTAAAGTTATTTCGTTATTAGAAGTTGCCTGATAGGAGGATCGCATCGTAAAACCGATCTGTTTCTTCCGTGTTTGATAATGTCAGAATTTTTTTCACTAAAAATAGCTTAACTTTCAGAGAGCTCTAACAGATTATCCCAATATAATGCGCTGGAGCTTTCAAATATAGCTTTTAAAAGTAAATGGAAATTTATTTTATAACTTTCGAAGGTGGAATTAAGAAAAAAGAATATTGACAGGAAGTTACGAACTAGCTTTCCAAGACAGAAGGAGAAACAGAGGAATATCTCTTATTTGAGGAGTATGACATGATATTTAAAGATATGTATTTAGTTATTTAAGTTTCTTAAAAGGAATCTTCTAAACATGAATATCTTAATTAATAACTTGCAAGTAAAAATCGCAAAGGAAATTGTGTTCTCTAATACTTAAATATTTAAAACTTGCTTCTGTGTGTGTGTCTGTCTGTCTGCGTATGTGTGTGCGTGCACATTCTCATAAGGACTGTCTTGATTTAAAATAAAAGACTCTCCTCCTTTAAAAAGATTGTATAAGTAATAAAAGTCATCTAATAATCAATGAAACATGTAAGCAATATTATCATCAGTTAAGCAGTGATGCAAATATGGACCAACTGACTTCACTGCTTCTTTTCTGATGAAGCTTCAACTCAAAATCTATTTTAATATTTTAATTATTTTATTAATAATATAATTAAATATTAATAACTTAAAACTTATTAATAATATAATTAAATATTAATAACTTAAAACATATTAATAATATAATTAAATATTAATAAATTAAAACTTATTAATACTATAATAATTATAATTTATATTATTAAATAGTAGAGATAGAGATCAAAAATTGATTTCCTCTGCAAGTTTTTCAATTATGTATCAGTATCACTACGGTTAATATCATAAATATATTAGACAGATTGCAAGCAAAATTTACCAAATGCTAAGGCTTTCAAGAGATTAAATTATCGATGTAATTTAAAACGTATATTTTAAGGGAAATTTTTAATGCCAGAAATCTACTAACCAGACTTCCGCTAGTTACTTCTTTAGTTAAAAAAATTAAAAGTTCGCTATGGTTTATTACAATAACCAGAACACTATTTTACAGATGCTTTTAATTTGCATTTTTGCAATTTGGCATTTTAAATGCAAGAATTATAACCATGATTCATATTTCATTCAGTTACGTAAAATGCAATTAACATTTTAAATTTCTCAATTTAGGTTCATTAAATATAAGATTATTTGATATTCACAAGAAGATATTTTACTTGAGAGCTATTTAATTCCTGACTTCAGAGTTTATTCGTTGTTAAAGAATTAGAAATAACATTTAAAGGTAATTGTAATAATTACCGCATGCAAATAAAATGGAAAATAGGTCTGGATTAATCGAAAATTGTATAATTAAATAACAGTATAACCAATTAAAGACGCCGTACCGGGCAGGAATTCTATGTAATTTGATGATTTGCAGTGATATTGATCTGAATATTGCAAGAGACTAATTAAAAAGGATTAAAATAAATTTATTCGGATAAATTAGGCAAAATACATGACATAAATTATTACAAATCCATCACAAATAATGACTACACCAACAATGGTTTCCAGGGCCAGTAGTCTACTGCTACGGTCTCGGTCCATTTTAGTTGTATTAATGTCCGGTTATAAAGCAACACGAAGGTTATTTTGGAACGAAAATCATAATTTTGAACTGTGGTCAGATGACGAATACAACACCTGAGCTAGCAGCCACTCTTCAAATTTCCGCACTACACCAGCAGTCCCCTCCGGCTCTTTATAGCTTTAAACCAAGCAGGGAAGGTAGAGTCGGGGTGGGTAGCGTAGCACCACACCAACAAAAAAATAACCACCATATAATAAAAAATATTATATCAATACCACATATGGCGTTATTTTATGTGGCGTTATATTGATATAATGTTTTTTATTTTATATCACATTGAATTTTTCACATTGAATATCATCATAGTTCTTGATATTTTAATGTATTTATTGTAATTTAGGTCTTCTTCAAGTTTCGGTCTGGTTGAGCTACTGAAAAATATATTATTATTTTGATGTTTTAATTCCCACCTTTGTTTTTGGGTGCAGTGTGTTTGAGGTTTTCTTTAAATAAATGGCCTCCTGTTGGTTTTCCTCCCCTCCGTGCCATTTAAGGCCTTAAACCAATTTGTTAGGCGGTGCGGAGTTAGTTGTGTGCACCACATTAGTGGGAGGACATTTTCCCTCAACGTATGATTTAACATGCAACAGGCCCCATAGACGGCGGTAACTCAGTGGAATCGGGTTTCAAACCTGGAAACCTTCGGGGTCTTACCCTTTCGACCGAAACCTTACCACTTGGTCACCGCGGTCCGGTTAAGGTCTCGGCTTCGGGATCAGTGGATCCCAGGTTCCGAATCTGATTCCACTGAAAATCAGGCGTGTTTATGGGTCTTGTGAATATTAAATTTTACGGCTTGGGTCCGACGCCATTCCGCTGGCTGAGGCTGATAGGGGGGGGGGTGCCAGCTCAGGTGTCGATCTCGTCATTTGTCCGCAGTTCAAAATTACGAGGTCAGTCCCAAAATAGCTTTCATGTTACTTCAAAATGGGAGGTTTATATAACTAATCTAAACTACACTGGTTTCGATACTTTAAAAGAAAATCATAAAAATAGCAGTGACTGGTAAAGCGATATGTTGAATCAATGTTATTGAGATAAAATATAGTACGCATAATAAGTTGCGAAGCAAAATGTAAACAATGCTGTTGATGAAATTATCAAAGATATTTCACCGCCTTTCTTCACGCTCTATAAAAATTGTAGAATGTTAACCACAAAACATCCTAGAAACTTTGCTATAGTTCCAAAAATGATTTTTTTTTTATTTTGGGCTCGGGGAAGAAAGTCCAGTCATGGCGATTCATCAAAATCACAAGATCGAATTTTTTGACGTTTACTATACATACAGGGTGTTCATTAATTATTGTCGGGGTTTCCGTACCTCATAACTTTCGAATAAAAAATATTACGCAAAAACCGATTACATATTCGTAAATTACAACTCAAAGAATTTTACGTGGCAACAATGCGATCTTGGCGCATTTGCAGTCTGGGTAATTATGACGTCATAAATAAAAATGGCTACCGTGCAAGAAAAATCAATGTTTGTATTGTGGTTTTTCGAAACTAAATCAGTCATAACTACTCAACGTCGCTTCAGGACCACGTACAAGAAAGATCCTCCTTCGGATAATTCTATGAGACGCTGGTTAACACAATTTCAGGAAACTGGTAGCGTTCTACACCGAAAGGGAGCGGGAAGACCGAGCACTTCGCAGGAAAATGTTGATCGCATCCAAGAAACGTTTACTCGCAGTCCACGAAAATCAACGAGACGAGATTGTCAAGAACATTGTGTACAAGACCCCTGTGCCCTCCCTTGATGAACTGAAGCCCAGAATTGTTACTGCGATCCAAAATGTTACCCCACAAATGCTGGAGAACACTTGGAGGGAAATCGAATTTCTTCTCGATGTGTTACGAGCCACGAAGGGCAGCCATGTGCAAATTCATTAATCTTTTTAATATCATTAATAAAATTCTTTGAGTTGTAATTTACGAATATGTAATCGGTTTTTGCGTAATATTTTTTATTCGAAAGTTATGAGGTACGGAAACCCCGACAATAATTAATGAACACCCTGTATTTCTTCGTATACGAGAAAGTGAAAAGCGCTAAGAAAAAGGTTCCACGCTCAGCTGAATATTTAAAGCCGAATTTCTTGCGGCCCCTTATCTAACTGTGAATCAGAATTTTTTAAACCTAACCCACTCTGATGCACTGTTTATTCATTTCGTCTAACAAAGATTTGCATAACAAGACATTTTTTAAAACACTGGCAACCATGCGAACATTATTTTCTTTTCAAAATTATGCGATTTTATGGAATACATTATAGCAGACGTATTATAATTCTTACATAAAAGTGATTGCTATGATTCTTTTCAGAACTTATCCAACTCAACTTATCCAAGATGTTGCTGTAATTTTATTATTTTATCGCGTTTAAAAACTGTAGGCTAAAGTTTCCAGTTTATGAAAAGGATTTTTGTTTCTCATCCACACGCATCAACAACAATTTGCTTTACGGATGCATGAAATTTAAAAAACATGCTTTTAAAGCGAAAATCCCGAGATGAACACAAAATTGTTTTCAACATTTTAAAGTGAGTGGAAGATAATATTTGCTGAACCTTCCTGCCAACAGTGGCGTTATCTATTCATCGGTTATAAACGCAGCAATCACAAATGTATATGTTACTAGAGGACGGGTGTAAATCTATTCACAGGTGATTAGGGAGCAGACAGATTAATTTCGAAAAGAAAGCAAAATTTCACACTATTTGTACCTCCCGTGATGAAAAAGATAAAACAAGGTAAACAAGCAAAATAAAAAAATCCAGGAAATACTATTTCTGTTACATATAAATTTGTCGGAGAGAATAATTTAATACTGAAATGTCTCAGCTTGACAACTTTGTAGACTTTGGCTTCCTTCAGAACACTTGGAACGGAACAAATTTGTTTAAACGTGGGTTTATAAAGTATTTTCAGTTTCTGCGACTTTTCTCTCGGGGGGGGGGATAAATCCCTCTTTTACGTGGGACGAACAGACTGACGCATGCGTAGATACACCTGCTCTTTAACTAGTTTTAAAGGTTAGATCTGATGCTTTCTTCTTCGAGTCAGTTTGCGAAGAGAGATTTCGTAGTGAGGTGAGGTTTGCGTTCGTTTAGGATCCTGTTGCCTTCATCCGTTGTGTTTGAGGGGTGTGGAACCCTATTTTGAATGGAATTGAGGAATAAATATATCATTTTAAGTGAAAAATCATGAGAAAAGTTCCAACGACTTTTTTTCTCGCTCTTATTTCGGAATTTTTTTTTGTTTTCCTTCGGAACTGATATCAAAAATTTTTAATCAAGTGAAAAGTAATTTAAAGGAAACTCGAAACCCATACACCTTTCAGTCATAGCAAAATATTGACTTTTTCAAAACCAATAATCCTGTAGAAATTAACTATTATTATATTACTTAACTAGTTATTTAACGGAGATAACGAGGCAACCTCTCTTAAATTGAGTATATTTGTTTTTCAGAAATATTTTCCCTCTATTTTTCTCTGTTTATGTATATAACGTCCCGTTTTGAAGCAAAATGGGGGCCAATTTTGGACGGATCTCGAAACTTTCAATCCTGTTCACAAGACGCAGCGGGTTCTTGAGCCAGTAATCCCCTTCTCCAAACTTTCACGTCACAGCAGTGGGAGGAAGTTTGTACCTCAGTGTCAGATTCGACGAAAACCAGGCATGCAATATGGTTCTTTGGTGGAATAGGTTTTCCAACCTGTAACTCGCCGGTTCTGAATCTCAGATCTTGCCAGCAGATCACAGTGGACCTCCCCCCCTTATTTTTCCTAAAGTGGTAAAACATGAACCCCTCTTTTGCCACCCACTCGCAGATACTATTCATTCCGGGTACATGAAACTTTTACTCATGCGGACATCACTGGCTTGAAGAGAAGGCCTGGGAATAAGAACTGTTCCCAGCCAGAACTGCCATCCCTCTAGTAATGGACGAAATCAATATTCTTTTTCCCAGTTGTGGATGATCATCGTCACAGAGACCTACGGCGATGAAGAAGAAAGCATTCTACAGGTGGCTTTACTGTGGACTCAAGGTGTTGCCAAGGCTACAATGGGCTTCAAGAGACATATGTGATCCCGAGGCAAAGATGACATCTGATCCAATCTACCCATGATTTCCCACATGAGTTGATATATCCATATCTTCGTTGTTGACTGGAAACGTTCAAAATGTAGTAATAAGTTCTTCCAAGTAATATAAAATACTTGATGATCAATCTTCAGTTGACAGTGATGTAAAAATATGGTATGGCCAGTGTGATGTTAGGCTGGCGAATACTATTATATAATTGCAACAAATGTGTACGTTGCCTGGTTTGAGACGTATCATTTGGGGTAGAAGAGGGATATCTGGTTCTTGCGCCATGAAACTTCAATCTATCAATTAGGTAGTTTCATCAGATATATTTGAATTTAACGATCTTTATACTTTCAGACCTTGACGTAGTCTGTTTCCAAAATAAATTTAAAACGGCTGTATCTTTAAGCAAGAATTTGGCATGACTATATTTTAAGGCAGGATAATTATCTGATAATAGAATTTCGTTCTATATAGAGGTTAGGGCAAATTACAATTTCATTTCTCCAGTCTTGATTAAATCAGAATTGCTAGATATTCCCATTAATAACAGTGACTAATTTGTTAAATAAATATCTGTGTTATCATCATAAGAAGGTCGGTTAAATTGCAAAGAAAATGGAATGTATAGTATGAAGAATGTAATAAGCTTATTATAAATAGATTAGCTTTGAAACTCTACTTGTTTTAACTTCATTTTTGTTACTTTAAAAGGAAACAAAATATTAGGATTTGGCATGATTAAAGGTAAAGGAACAAGGTATATGGCAGATTTTAAAACGAGCGTCAATTATCAAGTATTTTTTCCAACGGATGTATAATACTTGAATACTAGTTTTCAGAATTTAAATGCTGTTATGAGACTCGAAAATGAAAGTAAGGAAAATATGAATTATTTAATTAAAAGTATTAAAATTGTGAGGATTTGCCCACGAAGATCAGTTTACCATAAAGCGTAAAAAACCTCTCTTATTGAATAATAATAGTAATTTCTATAATTATTTATTCATGAGTATAATTTTTTAATTAAATTTTAATTTTCGTTATAACTTTGAAAAACGACAATTTTTCTTATAAATTTTTCCCACTTTCTTCTCTAGTTGCTAATTTCCTCCATCTCTCTCTATTCAAAATACATTTATAGCAATTATGATTTTGCAGTTTCTTCTAGAATTGAAAACTGGATTTGTTATTAACAAAATTTCAACTTGCTCCTGTTAGAAACTTGTATGACGGATGTCAGAATTCATCCAGTCTCGGAATGTGAAATGTGATGTTCATTTAAAAAGTTCCTTCGAATCATCAGTTTTCAACACCAAAACTTTGATATATGTTACTCAGCATTATATATTTTAAATTTTGTGAGAAAAAATAGGTATTGACAAAATTTTTGTGCTTGAACTCTACCGCTTAGTTCTTAATTTCCTTTCATTTCGAATTTCGTATTCGACTTAAAAGTACCAGATGAGCAAAGATCGGCTAATGGAACTTTTGTGCACTAGGACTAGAAATTGCCCAAACACGGACGGATCCAATTACACGCAGCTAATAAAATTGCGCTACAAATTAATTTATTACAAAGCAATCGCTGTTAGAAAGATTTTCTTAGGCACTACTTCCCATATATTTGCATTCTTTAGAGAGTCAAACAAAGCAAATACATAAAATAATTTATTAGATTATTTTATTTATAAAGAGGGCATTTTATATCTGCTTCATAAATTCTGTCTAGTTATTTTTAATCCTTTTGATAAAGCTATAAAGAAACTACTTATAATTCCTTATTTCTAATGTTAAATCCCAATATTTCTAAAATAAATGTGTTCTGCTTTAGATCCACCCTACTCCATCGAATTTTATGCAGATCGTATCTTTTCAATTTATAAACAAGGTTTCAAAGATATTCTGTTGAACAGTAAGTCTCAAATATCTATTGCAAATATATAATATACGTAGAAACAGAAAGATTGCTGGGAAACTTCAACAATTATATATGATTTGAATGCCTGATGGAGAGCTTGGTATACACTTATTTGAACTGCTGTAGATCTCTGTCATTCGTACTTATTATCTTAAATAAACTTCATTTTACAAATGATTCTGCAAAAGTAAAATGTTGGTTGTTAGTAGTTTTGATCTGTTATTTTAAAAATTACCAAAAGGTATTTTTTAATGATATAAAAATAAAAAAGAAATTTATGTTTCTTTTTTATATCTAAAGCAGGCCTCAACTGTCTTTGTGCCTATATTCTTTCTTCATAAAAAAAATGCCTTGTAGTGTTCTCTACATTATTGTAAACACCCTGTATATATTTTAATCTTCTCAATTTTAAACTTATTAACCTTTAGTATGTTTAGAAATTAATTTTAATACTCAACTTTTAATTTTATTTTTTTGCATCATTACATAAGAGATGTGATTAACCCTCAGGTGAGAGAAAAAAATCTTTTGAATTAATTAATATAGCTGAGTAATTAAATTAATGATAATTTTTTGTTTTCATAGACAATTGACCATTTGATACATGTCTTTGTTCTTTGGAAACGTCAAGAGAAATTGGGTCATATAACTGAAAATTTAATTTGATAAAAGGGTACTTTTGGGTACTGTCAATATAATGTAATCTTAAATTTTCATATGAGTATTATATATTTATTTAGAAACAGATTAAGAAAAAGAGAAATTTCTTTCAATAATATATAATGTTATGCAAGTAAAAGAGAAATAATACTATTAAAACCCATAACATATTCATTGTCAAACTATTTAAAGGTAAGAGCGTACATTGTTGCTTTATGGCGGGATTATTATGAAAGGTCAATTGTCACCAATCACAATGATATAAAAGCAAGTATATATTAATTCCCGGGTACGGAAATATTTTTTAATCGGATTACTCTCTTTTGCAACCATCAAATCCAGTTCTTATCAAAATGTCCAGATAATTGCCTGCATTCGAATAACAGTGGGGACAATTTTCTTTCATTTGCCAAGAAATTTTATGGTTTTTCTAGTACACGCACCTATATTTTGGAGCATTAGCAATAATGCACGAGTTTTGACCCAAATTATTAGACATTCTACTCCTTAGTTTGTTGGCTATTTGGTAAAAGTGAATATGAACAGAGTTATAAGAATGTTTTTTCCGTAAAATAAATAGCTTCTAATTGTTATTATATGTACTGAGAATAATAAGAAGAAGTGGGAAATTGTAGTTATCTCTCACAATACCCCTTTTCTTCTGTATTTTTTTCTTCTCTGCTGATCATTGCTCGTACGCTGGTCATAGCTATAACGTTAAAAATTGCTAATATTATGCACGGGTCAGTTTGACCCCAACGCCCCAATAAAAGGTGTAAGACAATTCCCATTTCATCAGTTTCTGCTGTTCTTTTTCTCTAGCTCCCTCATAAAGGTACAGGAAGGCAACAGGTTTCTAAGTTTTAAAAGTTCCTAGAGTTTCACCAAAAGAGAAAGGGTGGGAATAAAAAAGAAACCCGTGAGACGGTTAAGGTGGTCTTGAGTCTTGTTGATTTCCAAACTAATTTTACTTCTTTACCGAATTGACACCCTAGATTTTGAAATAATGCTGGCTAGAAAATGTCAATCGTGGGTCTGCAGTAGGATGGGCAGAAAAAAGCCAAATTTCTTTGCATGCTGCTATTCAACAGAAGCTGACCAGAGAACCAAAATCGGAGAAATTAATAAAATTGATTGATACTCCACGCTCGCATACATTATAAGTCCTAAAAAGGTGGTGAAATTATATTGCTTTCATTGATTTTAAAAATTTAAAGAAACCGTTTTAATTTTTTTTATTTGTTAAGTACGCAACTTTTAAGAGTAATAAATTTTAATTTATCAAAATTAGTCTAACTTACAGATGCTGCCGAAAATATGTGAAAATGTTTCAATATGCAATTTTAATTCTAATCAACATCATATAACTACATTATTTTGTCGATTAAATGCAGCATATTGTATACATGCAGAGCAAAGGTTATTTAGGTCTAAATAATCGAGGCTCATTTTATTTTGTTTAGAGCAATACGTAACTAATAAAGCACAG
>BGPR01006227.1:61666-82830 GCA_013235015.1 Araneus ventricosus | reverse complement strand
AGAACCAAAAAATTGTAATTAAAATACATTTTCCTGAAACCTCATATAGATATTTTTAAAGTGATTCAAAGTTGGCTTAAGTAGGAAGAGTAACAAACACACATAGCGTCAATTTGCTCCAAATTGATTGCATAGCATTTATTACGAATCCAATAATAAATATGTTTCTGAAAAGTTCCGTCACTCTAAATTTTTTTAATGAGCCTTTATAGATATTTTTCTCGTAGAATTAAGTTAAAAAATTGTTTGCATTACTATTTCTAAGAAATTATTGCAGAGATAAGCAACAAACCAAAACATAGCAATATTTCAAAATTTGAGTAAAAAATAATCCCTACTTAGAGTCTCAAAATCATAACAATTACATAAACCTAATATGATTTCATTTTTTCCAATTTTATGTTTGCAAATTTCTAATTTAAATATGTAAAACTTTTTAATTTAATGCATTAAAATCTCTTAAGCGTTCCTTTATTCGAAAAAGTTTCGGTGAGATAGCATTCATTTTATATATTCGCATGTATTTCTACTTTCAATATTAATACTCAATAGAAATTATCAAAAAATGTTTTTCAGTTTTCTTTTCTTATTTGTTTTGAATCCAAAGATCTTTTCAGAGAATAGTTTCTTTCTAAAAATTCATATTCTTCTTGTTGATTTTAATTTAAATAACTTTCAGTATCAAACCTTCAATAATAATTTAACACTGTGATATTTTATTTCACAGGATCACTTTTAAAAAAATTAACTTGTCAATTTATTCTTTCATTACAAAATTTCTAAGAATTAAGATCTTCTTCTGTAGAGACTAACTCAGGAAGAGGTTTTTCTTTTTCAGAGGTCATGAAAATTGTAAGCGAGTAAATAAGTTGAACGAAAGACCAGGCCAAAAGTAGCGTAACATATAGACAGGAAATTTAGTAAAACCATAATATCTACATTTTCAAAAGGTCTCTACCCTTGTCCCTATGCACGTTACCCTACTCATATCTCATTTCTTGATGCTCATTTCTCAAAATCTGCTTACCTAAATTCATATTTGAAATTTTTTATACAGAAAAGTACATCATTCCTCAGATATACTAAATGATTTTATCGTTCCAAAAAATTTAGTTTCCCTACAACATTTTTTTGTCAACAAAAAATTTAATAACTGTACTTCGAATGTACCTTTTCTACTAAACTGTTATAGATTCATGTTTAAATGTTACAAGAAAAAGCACATCTTTTCCTCGATTATACTAAAATATTTTTTTAATTCAAAAAATTTATTTATTTCTCATGAAATTTTTTTGTATAAGTGTAAAAAAAATTTTAATTGCAAACTTGTCTACCCTTTTTCAAAATTATTATAGATACATGTTTGAAAATTTATAGGAACAGTACCTTTCTCATTATACTGAAATAGTTTTGATTAATTTTATTTTTATAATTGTTAAAATATTTAATAGACAGTGAATTTTACCTCATTTTGACACAAAAATACATAATTTTGAGTTTTAGATCTCATTTTCAGTATAATGAGAAAAGGGATTATTTCTATAAAAGTTTCAACATTATCTAACAAATTTTGAGGGTAATAAGGTCTCCAACTCCCTTAAACTATTTAATCAATGTAAATAAAATAAAATCCGTTGGTTTTATTTAGGTCATTCTGAAACATTATCTGACCAATCCCGACCCATTATCTGATAGTAATGAAAGAGAAATCTCCAAGTTATTTTTTTTTCGAAAGCAATTTTCTTCCAAATCAAATCCAGTGGAAATTCACCAAACTGAAGTTAATCTTGTTTTTTTTCTCTCAAAGTCATCAATCAACGAACCGCAAAATTAAAAGAAATAGAAAAAGCGGCGAACATCACAAGGGAAATTGATATATAGTAATGAAGTTTCGTAAAGCATGGGAAATGGTTTTATTTCTCATCACTTTTTTTTCCACTGGAAAGGAAATAAGTATTGAGGAACTGTTCTAATTTGGGGGATGAGGTCATTCGAAGTTTCTGATTCTTCTTCTAATTTAAGAGAAATCAGACCTGTCACCGAAGGATAAACACTTCTGAACTTCACAGCACGTCTCGCAATTAAACCTGTGGTCTTCTTTACTTAGAATCAATTTCTGAACCTTAATCTAGGATGCTCTAGAATCCAGGGCCGCGCTGGATATGTAGGATATGAAATAGGACGAAATACAAATTATAAAAAATGTTTCATTTAATTTAAAACTGCAGAAAGAATGAAATAGCCACTAATTATTTTTATCCGAAAAACACAATTTTGGAGTTATCTCTGTCTGTGTGTCTGTCTGTGAACACGATAACTCAAAAACTATTAGAGCTTCGGTGATGAAAGTTGGTATGTGATCTCGACACATAATTTGTAGGCTTGTATCAAATTTTGGACAAACTCCCTCTTAGGGAAGTCTATCTGTTCGCTTTCATGTGACCACTATAACTCAAAAACTTGAATAGCTAGATAGATAACATTTGGTACACAGTTTTATCATCGGGAATGTAGGTTCGTATCAAATTTTGGACCAAATCCGTCAAAGGGTTGACCGTCGGTCGGTGTGTATAATCGCACACTTCTAAACATTATAACTCGGAAACCCTACAGCTTTGATAAATAAAAATTGGTATGAGGCCTGCTAACGTTAATTGTAGATCAGTGCCCAATTTTCGTTTCAAATCGGTCGAAAAAAGGTGTTCAAATCGCATATTTTTCTTTTGTCATCACACAATGACGCGTTATTGCGTAAATGCGCGATTCACTTGCGCTAATCCTTTCCGCTTCTACCCACGCCTTTCGCCTCCAAGCTTCCGATTTCCAAGCTTTTTTCTCCACTGTCTTAGGGACGCTTGTTCGTTTTACTGCCTTTTAGCTTATTTTTCTCCACATGTGTTAGGAGTACACGAGAAAGTTTAAGGAAGACCACTTCCGCTGGTTTCGATTAGGATCTCACCACTCGTAATCCTTTTTATAAAAAGAAGCAGGAAAAGATGAAGAAACATAACATATATTGATAATGCATTTATTATGTTTCCTGCAAGCTGGGTCTCCCACTTCGATCTGAGTGTTGTGATGTATAGTAAAAGTTTGGAAGGAGAAGATTTTTTTAAAATAAATTAATAATAAAAGCCCTTAACTTATAAGTGAAAACCATAACTATCCGGGACGTTTACTTGAAATTTGGTATAAAATCTGGACAAGAATTCAAAATCCGAGAGTGTTGCGTCTAATCCGGTATCACTGATACTTTTAATATATATTTACACCATAAAACTTTAAATTAGTGTCATTACATACCAAAGGAAGAGTTGTATGAAAGTAATTTCTCTCTCTAAATTCATTTCACTTCCAGACTTGGTTAGTATGATGATGTTTTTGAAGAATGTAAAGAGAAGTGCAAATGAATAATGAGAATTATCATTGAAAACGAATAGGAAAATACTCAAGATAATATGATTATTGATTTCAGAAATTAATATTTATAAAAAAAATAGCTGAAACTTGAATTAAAATTTTTATTGCAAAATTCTTTCATGATCATTCCAGCTTCTTATTTTTACTTTATAAAAGGCAACTACTTTTCTTTGAGGCTTTCCGAAAATTTGAGCCAGGGAAAAATTTAAACTTTTAATTTAAATTTTTTAACAATCGTAAATGTTTAATTGAACGAAATGCAAACTATAAATATTCAGGTAAAAATTCTTTTTACTATTTTTTAAAAAACTTACAAAATACTTTTCAAATTCTTCTTCAATTTTCTATATTCTATGTAAAATTTTCCGGAAGATAATTCTATCTCATCAAAGACGATAGCACGAATCACAATTATAATCCTCGTACATAGCAGCAAAACAACACAATACCGCAAAATACTTCCATAAACTAATCAGAATGCGGGCCTGACAATGAAAGGCGAGAATAATTAATTGGAGCGTTAATTAATTTAAATGAACTTTCTTTCGCTATTATTTCTAATTACGTCCAGAGGATAGTCGGGACCATCATTAAAGGTGTTTCTAATGAGCGTCAAATAACCATTAAAATATCAAATTCTCATTAGCGAATCGAATACTCCTCTTTAATAAGTTTACACCATTAATTATTTTTAAAGTGTCGTCACTCTGGTTTTATGTGTCGCAGACATCAACAAATCATTACGTTACACACGATTTCGGGGGTCGTTCACATATTGTATCTGCCATTTTAAGACTTATTTTAAAAGAAAAAAATACTTTTCTAATAAAAAATAATAATACGATCTGCTCAACATTGTAAATAATAAGGAAGACTATTTATACTATTTATTTAAACAGCTTTTATCACAAAAATAGAATTAATTCTGTTTCAATTATTGTTATCAACTTTTAATAGATAGCAGTTTGAAAACAGAGAGGCATTTAATTTGAATACGGCGTGCTCGTTAGCAAACAGATGTTTGCTGAATAACATTTTGTGTTTGAAACAGATGTTAATTAACACATGGTACAGTTGAAGAGTAAACATTCTTTCATTTGATACCCATGTATTTGATAATTGTATATGGGTTCGTAGATGTTTACAGGTGTTTCTTTTTAGTTATTTAATTATGGTCGCTTTATAATTAGATTTGATGGCTCTAACTTCCTTGTTTATTCGAAGAAATGTTCGGAATATTAAAAATTAAATACGTCTGAAAATTTCAGCTAGTTATTAATCAAACTTGTTTCAGAAATATTTTTTTTATTTTCTAATGTTTCAGAATTTAGGCATAATTCG
This sequence comes from Araneus ventricosus, assembly GCA_013235015.1. Classification (NCBI taxonomy): domain Eukaryota; kingdom Metazoa; phylum Arthropoda; class Arachnida; order Araneae; family Araneidae; genus Araneus; species Araneus ventricosus. The sequence continues at coordinate 78,069 of BGPR01006227.1, read as the reverse complement.
ATTTACATAATGCATATATTGCTTATGTTAAAAGATATTTAATTACCAATTATAGATATTTATCATCAAATTATTATATTTCGTCGAAAATTTAAACGACTTGTCCAATCAAGACTTTCTTTAGAAAACAACAGTTAAAAATGATGGGAATATGACCAAGTTCTCTCTTTAAAGTTAACTGAAGATTAAAACAGCAGAGCACATCTTAGGATTTAGTCCTAATCAGCAGATAAAAATTCATTCATATTGATTTGTCAAATAGAGGATGCTATAATCTTTACATATTTAATAGTGTTGAAGCAACAGTGGAATCAAGACCAATCAGAACACAATTGCAATCTCCTGAACACAAAAAGTGGTATTTCGCCTTTATTATCAATTGCAAGTCAAATTTACAGTACAGCAAAAGCTTTAAAATTTATCATTACGCTAAAGTAAATAGCTTAAATTATTAACTTGATGAGTTTAAAAGTAATTAATGTGTTTAAATAGAAATTTGATTTCAATACTATTCGTTGATAAGCTGTTTTACGAAAGATTTCAATAGCCCTGAGACTCATACTTTTACTTTTGCTCACCACCGACTTCAGAGATTAAAAATCTCCGGTTTGCCGTTTGGATGAGTGTGCGTAGAATCTTTATTGATAAAAGACTAAAAAAACAGCCTGAGTCTTTTACAGGTACATATTACATAATCTAAGTGAGATTGGATTATTCTTAACTTTTTATATCTTTTGTTTTATCGTCTTGAGTTGTCACTGACAATCGGGCACCTCGAGAAAAAAATCAAGCCATTTGCTACAAGCCCAAATTGTGTGGTTTCGTTGATGCTGGCATTTCTGTTTTCCTTTTATCAAAACTGCATAAAATCGTTTTAAAATATCTGTATACTCGTACTGACAATAAATGTACTTGTAGTTAGCAACATTTGGGTTAGTTACAGAGAGGAATATTTCAAAGAATTCTATCACATATAAAGAAGAAAATTTTTTCCCTTTAGATTTGAAAGATGGAAGCTACAAGACAACCAGTTTTAAGATATGTAAGGAACGCTAATTATTCAGAAATGAAATGTATATGTGCTGAAAAATTGAATTAAAATATTTAATTTGTAGTTTGTAAGCATATATTATTCTGGTTTACAAGAAAATTGCATATTGGTGGTATTTATAATTATTTTAGGTATAAACTAACTTTGCTCATAATAGAATTGAATGGTTTATTTCAATAATAGATATGTATTTTACGATTATTGAAAGTATTATCCATTTTACCATTTATGGTGTTGTTCTCAGTCGTGGCTCACTCATTGCAGCTGCAGAGCACCGCTCCATACACTCGCGTCCAGAATTAAACCAATTCTTCATCTGTTAAGCACAAACTGCTGTGTTGCGACAAACTGCATTATTTTAAACGTGTTTTTTCATACATTATGACTTTCCCAGATTGATAATTCGGAGTACAGTACCATTCAAACTTTTAGTTAATTGTATCTTGAAACAGCAATTTGAACATAAAAAGAGATGAAAAAATAAGATACTGAGTAACTCTCGCAAAGAAGTTCAACACAAAAGAAACATAAGAAAAAACAATCTTCTACAGAAAATTCTAAATACACATCACTTTATAGACAAAGCGTATCTCCCCCCCCCCTTCCACACACACACACACACCTAATCCTAGAGTCGTTAACAAATCGGACCATCCGATTCAACTTCACAGCAAGTAGAACACGGCCAATCACTTCAAATTATTTTATCATTTTATTTTAATTTTATGAAGTTTATTTCACTCTTTCGAATGAAATACATTCGCCTCCACATATACCGTCGATTTTAAATTTTCTTCTGCTACAAATCGATTTTTAGGACAATGTATTACTTCAGTATTAACCAAGAGAGTTAGAGAAAATTAAATTTATGCTAGAGATTGGTCGTGATGGCTCTTGCCTGAAGATAATTTTCTTTCAATATCATAAAGTTATGAAGTGTCACCCCTCTGTTCACCTGGGACAACCCAAATAATCCCGGCCAATTTCTGATTCGCGACAGTTTGAACAGGCGACCCCGCAATCCTATCAACCACATGCTAAACTAAACCAGCGGGAGTGGTCTCCCCTATACTTTCTCGTATAGTTCCCCAAAAAGGTGCTATTTCCCCTCCCCCCGCGTGGATAAAAAAATTCGAACCTACTGTAACCCAGAATCCAATGACTACACTTGCTCTGCAAAAAAAAAAAAGGATTTCGAGCCCTGATACCATTCCTTCTGATTCTTATGTAAAATGACTCCTAAATACAAATATGACCCCCATTTAGCCCCATCACCCACCGTTTTCTCGGGACGCCCCCCCCATTTGTAACACTCTTTGGTAATTTTATGCCCATGAATTTGATTTGGAGGGGGGAAGCATTATTTTAACCATTAAATGTCTTTGAGGGGCTACAGAAGTGAAAATTTCTAAAATATGAACATTTGTAGCAAGGGAGAGATTTAGGAGGAATTTGTCTCCTTAAATTTAAAAAAATCAATAAAAATAACCGGTTTTTCTGGTTTATTTTCGCAATTTTTTCACTTATTTTCTATATATTTCAGCTTCCAGTCCTCCCTTTTCCTCACCCAAACACCCCACATAATAAAAATATATAGCAACAATTTTGGCTAAAAGCGGGTGAGGGGGAGAGGTCCCGAAGCCCTCACAAGAAAGTTTGGAAGATTCACTATACAACGTTGCCGCTCTTTATTTTTATCACTGTTCTGTAATTTTATGGCCATGAATTTGATTTGGAGGGGGGAAAAGATTATTTTAACACTTAAATTTAAAAATAAAAATATAATATATAATAAATAATAATAATAGATAAAATAATATAAAATCTAATAAATGTAATTTATAATATAGTTCCTTCATATGGTGCTTGCTTTCCTCTTGTACCATGAAGTAGAAGTTTTTTGTACCAATGACCAGCAGTATTCTGCCAGCATGCTCGCATTTTTGAATGCAAGCCATGCTCGTTTTCCTTTGCGATTCAGGTGTTTCATAAACGCTGAATCTTTAAAAAGTTGTCGAATCTGGGGGCCCACGAAAATTCCTTCCTTGATTTTAGCCTCACTAAGACGAGGAAATTTAGTTTTCAAAAAGTTAAATCCATCACCTGTCTTATCCATTGCTTTCACAAACTGTTTGATCAATCCGAGTTTGATGTGCAAAAGCGACAAAGCTATACAGTGAATCTTCCAAACTTTATTTTTATATATTAATTTTATTTATTACATATTATATTTTTATTTTTAAATTTAAGTGTCAAAATAATCCTTTCCCTCCTCCAAATCAAATTCATGGCCATAAAATCACAGAACAGTGACAAAAATAAAGAGCGGCAACGTTGTACAGTGAATCTTCCAAACTTTCTTGTCAGGGCTTCGTGACCTCGGTTATAACACTCGTGAATCGGTTATAACAGGGACAAAAAATAGCCAGTTATAACAGGGACAAAAAAATAGCCGGTTATAACAGGGACAGAAAAATAACCGGTTATAACAGGGACAGAAAAATGACCGGTTATAACAGGGACAAGAATTCCGCATTATTATTTTAATTGGTATCCATTATAATTTATTGATACTGATTTGAATTTACTTGCATTTGATTCCAATGGAACGAATATATTTTGTTAATATCCAAGTCGTTAATGTATTACACATTGGCTTCCAAAAGTTAATCAAGATTTGTAAGATGTTCCTTAACTTTGCCACTAAAAGGGGAAAGGTATTAAAGGTTTTCTTTAAAAAAAAATACCCAATTTTTCCACATCTTTTTTTTTGCTTTTAATATGCTTATATCTTATATATTTTTTTTTATATATCTTCAAACAAATTATATGAAAGTTGCAGAATAAGCGACAATATGCCATAAAAGCTTTGTATTAAAATTTGAAGAAAATTTTTAAATATGTAAATACGAGTATTTGTAGAAATAATTTTTAACTGCGCATGTTCGAAACATAATGCAAATTCTATTTCATAATTTCAAAGACATGTATTTAGTAGGACTGCTTGTATAAAAATTCTAGTTGAATACCGTTAAGATAGTGGCATTGCAGCGAGTCTAATCTGGGTTGCTCTCTAAGAGAAGCTAAATAATTAGGGATTTTCCACATAATTATATTTTTAAAACCTGTATCTCCGAACGTTAATAATGAATTTTATGAAAGTTGAATGTCTGAATACCCATGCATACTTATAAATTAAATACATTGTTTAAATCTCATTTCGTCGATAATTATTCGAAGATTCAAAAAAATATCAGTTTGTGCTAGAACCCTCATCATTTATCTTCTCTCGGAGTGCAACCGAAATTTACCTCGCGCCAATGCCAACATCTTTCTGAATCTTAACGGTATTCAAATGGAATTTTCGTAAAAGTTGAGCTATATATCTGGCTTTGAAAGTTAAGAAAATAAAATTACGCAGCATTTCGCACATGCGCAGTAGATTATTATTTAATATAAATACTGATATTTCCTCTAATATTCAAAGTATTTGCTTCACATTTTAACATAACGCTTCTACAGCACATTGTCACGTAATCTGTAAGTTTCGTATAATTTGGTTGAAAACTCTGCATATTTTAATCAAAGAACATGCAGGAAAATTTTGAATTTTTTGAAAAAAAACCTTTATATCTTTCCGATTATAGGTGCTATTTTTACAAAAATGCATGTAATTTTTCCTCACAGCAGACAAAGACATTGATGAAAGTTTAAAATCATTATCTGCTTTTTGTGAAACGGAGTGAGCCAAATGGTATTTTTTTCCGTCTTCTTCATCACTTTCTGGTCGGCCCCTAAATGCCCTCGTTAACAAAACTTCTCTGTAAAATGTGGGTTCCGAAGATTTTATGCCCTCCAATTCTTCACAACTTATTGCGAACCATTGTATTCGTATTAACTCAAAATTTTTCGCATCTTTCGATTGTTGCTTAACTTTTGAAAACAAGTTTATTTTTCCAATTATGATTTTAATATACCAGATCTTTCCAACTTATATTGAAATAAAAAGCAAGCAAAAATAAACAAAAAATAAAAACAAATTTAAAAACAAAATCTACACTTGAAACTAGAACAAAAATAATTAATAGGAACACAATAAAATTTAAAGAACAAAAATATAGGAAAAAATAGAAAATTAATAGCAATGTTCGGCAATAAAAAGCAATGTTTTTAATAATTATTACGATTCCGATATCTTTCACGTTAAATCGACAATTTACTTGAAAATCATTTACACTTAAAAGAGTCGAGAATGTTATCCGCTCGGCTTTCTTGCACACTTGTGGCGGTGACACAGTGGTAAGGTGCCGGCCTCGGAGGCGGAGGGTTCCAGGTTCGATATCCGAAACCACTGTAGATCCGTCGTGTATTGGGCCTGTTGCACGCTAAATCACACGTAGAGAATCAAACGTTCTTCCCCTGGTGTGATGCGGAAGTTTGGAGATGGGGTGCCAGCTCAGTTGTCTTCCTCGTCAACTGACCGCGGTTCAAAATTATGAGGTCCGTGCCAAATTAACCCTCGTGTTGCTTCAAAACGGGACGTTAATATAACAAAACTAAACTTCTCGCATTCTTCCAGACCAACTGTTTTCTTATAACGTCATCCGAAATATGATTTGACTTTGATGCTTTTTCTCTGGTAACTTGCAAGCATATTGACTGAGGTGAATGCCTATTACACAGTGTCAACTTACTGGAGCTGCAGCGCAGCAATATTTATTTTTTTTAAAAAAAAAACATTGTTTATTTACTAACATTTATCGGCATTTCCTGATTGGGATTTCAAAGATTATAAGGAATTAATGTAAACATTTTAATCGCATCCTACACTCACAGTTTCGGTATGAAAACCCAGTTTTCTGTGAAATCTCAGCTCATATCGAAAGAGTGATCTCTTTTCTCAGTTGACACAATGCTACTGCTATTGCCAATAATCCAAATTTCCAAAAATTATCTATATCTATCCAATGATACCAACTTGATCTCAGTGATTTTTTCTCAGTAATTTGCGCATTTTTTTTAAATATTTATTTTCAATTCTTTCAAAGGGCGTGAGCAAAAAAAATTGTATTTAATATTTTCACTATCGATTGCAGCAATGCAGTTCAAAATACACGCAATAATTGAATTTCTATGAATTTTCGTGGACATGAAACTCAACACAAGGTAAATAAAGTTTAATAGTTAAAAATCTTTTCATTTAACATGAATCACGATCTGCACGTTTAAAAATAGTTAAATCTGGGCCTTCTCAATGCAGTTTCAAATAGTGAATAACATCGAATATATCTTTAAAATAATCTTTTCTCGCCGACAGAATTGTGTAAAATTTGATACAGTCGACGCTCGTTATAAAGACCACGCATTATAAAGACCATTCCATTATAACGACCTGTGATAAAATTCCCAACCGTGTTTCCCTGTGCACTCTATGTTATTTTACTTCCGGTATAACGACCGTCCAGGGTCGCCTATTCCTAATACAACGTCCGAATTCAGCGGACACTCTTGCAGGTATTTTTCCAAAATTCCTTTATTTTCTACTTTAAAATATATTTTAGAAATATATTTTTAATTGATAAAATTTTATTTTTAATAACAATGATAAAAAATAATTTGAGTAATTAGTTGGAATCTCTTTAAAAATAGCCTATTTTTAGGGAACTGCTGAGCGTGCATGTTTACATTTTTTTAAATTATATCCATTATAGCGACCACTCGTTATAAAGACCTTTTGCTGTGGGACGCAGAGGGTCGTTATAAAGAGAGTCGACCGTATAGATACACAATTTCTATGTAAAGTCAACATGCCATCAAACCAGTTGCGTTGTGATACACAAGAGGCTATGCATAAATACTTTTTGGGAGCTCAGAAAGTTCAAATATATCAGAATTCGTCAAAATCTCGATTTTAATTTTTTGCCGAGTGTAATACTTTCTCTACGCTATACTTCGTAACGAGAAAGTAACCAGCGGGAGATGTCTCCCCTAAACTTTCTCGTATACTTTTCAGAAAAGGTGCTGTTTCCCCTCCCCCCGCGTGGATAAAAGAATTCGAACCTATTGTAACCCAGGATCCAATGACTATCAGAAAATATTTAGGTAAAAAATCAAATTTAAAGAGATGCGTTCCGATTAAATGCGTACCGATTTCTACTCTTTCTCGGCTCAAGGACAATTTTTCCGCTTCCACAGATTGCTACCAAGTACGCATGCGTATGGAGAATCGGATGAAAACAAAAGCGCCAAGCAGGAGTCAATAAATATCGTGCACATAAAATTGCGTTATGTACGCATGCTCATGGAGACAGCGGATTCGTTGGAGATGCGATTATACAGACCGACAGACAGTCAACCCTTTGACGGATTTGGCCCAAAATTTTATACGGACCTACATTCATGGCGATAAAACTGTGTACCAAATTTTAACCATCTAGCTATTCAAGTTTCTGAATTATAGCGCTCGCATTACCGCCGACATACAGACAGACAGACTTCCCGTTGACGGATTTTGTCCAAAATTTGATAGAAACCTACAATTTATGTTTAAAGACCACATACCAAATTTCATCCCCGTAGCTCTAATAGTTTTCGAGTTATCGTGTTCACAGACACACAGACATAATTCCAAAATTGTGTTTTTCGGACTCAGGGAGGTCTAAGACGTGGAGATTCGTCAAAATCTCGAGTTCGAATTTTTTGACGATTACTATACTTTCTCTTTGTATACTTCGTTTACGAGAAAGTAAAAAGAGAGCTGTTAAAAAAGTTTTAAAAGATCGCCAAAGCGCAGAGAGTGTCGCCGAGTTACAAAACTGGTAACCCCGGCAGCCGGCGATCACAACTTCTGTCGTTCACTTATTTATCATTTTTTTTCTTCTCTCCGGAAAACTCACTTGCCAAGATGCTGCGATCCACGAACGAGTCTTTCGCTATCTAGCCTAGAAATAGGTGAGTGCTTCTCTCTGCTCCTCATGCACTGCCGGACGATCCCGAACACTTGCTACCGCGAATACTGCTGCCGGATTTTATGGCCGGAACATTGATTCCTCCTTTCTCTGTATGGAATGGTGCCGGATGTTTGCCTTGAGGATCTTTGTGTTCTCTGTTCTCCTGGGATGCGGACTGTCCTTCGCGATGCCGGCCATCACACAGGACAGCTCGAAACTTATGTCCAAACGGGATCAGAAGCGAATGGAACTGCTCAAATCTTTGGCGGAATATTCAAAAGAAATTAGTCAAGTTAATGCTACTGTACAGGTAATTTGCTGACCATTTTGGTAATTTTGTATGATTATTAGCTGAAGTTAACCCTCTGACAGCTTATCCCGCGATTTCCGTTAGTAGGAAGCAAGTCTATTTTCTGCCGCATCTGCGATTTTCGCAAGCTCATGTGTTAATGTGAATCGTATTATACTAATAAAGCTTTGTATATAAAAATAACAATTCGCTTCGTTCAATGGTATTTGAACATGTTTGAAATATAATAGTGATTTTAAAAAATAGGCTGTCGGAGGGTTAAAGAGGGTTTTTCTCATCTCTTATGAACACGAGGCTATGGGGATGCTCGGGCCGATTAGGTTTAACATGAAATCAGCCGGCAATATTTGAGATCTTAGGCTTAGAGCAGACTTATTATATAGATTAAATATATTTATTTAAATTAAGTTATACACGCAGATATTTAACATGATAATGCTTATAGACTGGCATACAACCTTTAATTTTCGATATGCATGATGCGAAAATAGTTAATTAACAATTTGGCCTGAAGTTACTTCTTGAGAAGTACGCTCGCGTTAAGAAAGGGATTTTAAAAATTTTAATTAGAAATTTAATTAAAAATTATTCGAATTTTTAGCGTTTTCCTCAATACATTTGGAGCATATTATTGCAAAAAAACATTTTTACACCACTTTAATTTTTTTTTAAAAAAATTAGCTTCTCAGTGACGCAAGTTTTATTCCCATACATTTTTTTGTCTTAATACATTTAACAAATATTTTTAAGTATATATTACAGCGCTACTTTAACCCTTTATCTACTGACGGTACTTAAAAATACCGCTTTAATCACGTTTAATTCTTCGCAATATCGCCATTTATCCTCACAGTATTCACAAGAACTCGGAGAATGGAATTCCAATAACAAGCAGTAAATGGCAGCTGACGGCAGAAATTAAATTTTTTAATTACCAATTAGATTAATTAAGTAATTTTAATTAATTAAAAAAGTGTTTTCCTCATTCTTAGTGTTATTCTACATCAAAACTTATCTAATGATTAAAAAACAAAAATAAAAAGTCGCTAGTAAGTCAATGTAGTAAATAAAGGGTTAAATTGTTTTAGTTACTGTATTCATATACGAATAAGGTTTTTAAAATGATATACTGACAGACGAATCAAGCCTACAGCATTATCATGCTGCGATGTTCTGAACTAGAGGTATTAAATATCCTTTAACTTTTTATTTTCTCGTATACAAAGTATGCAAAGAGAAAGTATTGTAATCGTCAAAAAATTCGAACTAGAGGTATTAAATGTCCTTTAATCTTTTACTTTCTCGTATACGAAGTATACAAAGGGAAAGTATTGTAATCGTCAAAAAATTCGTACTCGAGATTTTGACGAATTTCCATGTTTTAGACCTCCCTGAGTCCGAAAAACACAATTTTAAAATTATGTCTATCTGTCTGTGAACACGATAACTCGAAAACTATTAGAGATACGGCGATGAAATTTGGTATGTGTTCTTTTCACATCATTTGTAGGTTTCTATCGAATTTTGGACAACTTCCGTCAAAGGGAAGTCTGTCTGTCTGGCCGCGTTCATGTGAACACTATACCTCAAAAACTTGAATAGCTACTTGGATAAAATTTGGTACACAGTTTTATCATCATGAATGTAGGTACGTATAAAATGTTGGGCCAAATCCATCAATGGGTTGACTGTCTGTCGGTCTGTATAATCACATATTTTTGTTCGCAATAACTTCCTAACAAAATTACTTAGAGAAATTTTGCATGTGGCCTTCTAGCTTTAATTGTAGATTTGTGTCCAATTTTTGTGTCAATCGGTTTGAAAAAAGACGTTCAATTTGCATTTTCGCTGTCTTCAATATTCTAGGACGCAAAAAAAGCTCCGACTGATCTTGGCTCACTGACAAATTGTACCCACGCTCTTTCGCTCAAGATCCTGACGTTTCGCTTATTTTTTTCTCCACTGCGTTAGGGACACTTGTTCGTTTTAGTGCCTTTTTGTTTATTTTTTTCTCTACATATGTAGGGGAGTATACGAGAAAGTTTAGGGGAGACCACTACCGCTGGTTTATTATTATATTATGAAAAACACTACCTAAATACCACATTTTTCTTTAAATACAGAGAATTTTTATATCTAATCCATTTTTATGCCTTTATTTAAATTTCACTGGTATGAAAAGAACAGCGAGACAATTTTAGTTCGGACCACTGAAATTTAATTGGAATATATATATATATATATTCCAATGAAATTTCAGTTGGTCTCTCCTTCTCTAAACTTTTGCAACACTCCAGATTTTCCCTTTTTAGATTAGTCAGGTTATATTTTGACGCAATTTTATGATATATTGTAAAAAATATATGTGAATTTTTCAATGTTAACAATATGAAAAATAAATACACCACGTAAAAAGAATTCAAATATTAATTATATAGCGAAAAAAATTTTTCTCGCCTGTAATAATAAATTTTATTTTAATAATTATTAATACTTATTAATTTTATTATAATAATTAATACTTATTTTATTATAATAATTATATTTTATCATGATTTTTGTAGTTAAAATATTGCGTATGTAAGCTAAATACTGAAACAGGCCTCGTAAAATATTAATCTTTTGGCTTTTTGACAATCAAGAAAACCATTTTATGTAGTAATTGTATATACTTTACTGAACTAATTTTTTAAACATGTTGAGTATTTTCTGTTTTCAACGAAGTCCATCGAATGATACTCAATATGCACATGTATGTATGTGCAAAAGATGAAAATATATTCCAAGTGCATGAGTTATGCATTTTTAAATTAATATATCAGTCATCAGAATCATCTGTATATCTTACCTGTACACCGAGTAAATTTTCGTTTGTTATCTACTTGCCAATCAAAATAAAATCCGAATTTCCTGTGCTTTTAGAATCTTATTCTGTCGGGAACTAACGACAGATTCTTACACATGGTTTCTAAGTAATCGTGTGGTTGTTTTTTTAGACGCTTTTTGTTTTCAGAAATTTTTATAATGAAAGAAATTTAATCTCCTAAATTCATTATAACAGAAATTATTTTTCCGTACGCTTCGTTAACCATCTTACACCGGATAACTTAGACATCACGTTTCAGCTATTCTATCCAATTTGTAGGGCGACACTAACGATTAAATAAGACTAAGACAAGATAGATAAGACTAACAATTAATCGACTAAGTAACGATTTAAAGTAGTCCTCGATTCTTTTTTATAGAAAAAGTGTACAGCTATTTCGAGGTTTGAAGGTTATGCGCCGTACACCATTTTGGGCAGGTAGCTGAAAAACCGGTAATGATTAAATAAATAAATAAAATACAGAAAAGCAAAGTATATAAATTTCTCATTTATACGTCGTTTCATCCCAGTCTCTATTCATTCGTATTCATTGTAATGATAAAGTACTTCGTTTATACGACACAAAGCTTCGGTTATACGTCGTTTTCCCCCGTTCTAAAATGTGAAAATTTCCTCCTTTCTAGTATGTGACCTGTGATAAAGATACCATAACTTTGAAATTATTCAGGATTGACGAGTTAATAAAAGACCAATTATTCAGCGCTAATTTAAGAGATGATGATGGAATTATTCCAGCTTTCTTTAAAGGCGCAATGGACTCCATTGAAAAAATTCGAACCTATTTCTTTTGTCGAAAGAATAGTGAAAAATTATTCGATGAATTCAATTTATGATGCTCTACTTACTACTCGCAGACAATCAGCACGTCAGACGAGAAAAAATTCGATCTTATTTCTTTTGTCAAAAGAATAGTGAAAAATTATTCGATGAATTCAATTTATAATGCTGTACTTAATACTCACAGACAATCAGCACGTCAGACGACGGTTAAAAATTTTCTTAATAAAACGCCTACCTCCATGCACATAAATCGTATAACATATATATAATTAGTACTCAAGATATGCAATAAAGGTATGAATTTTATCTCTTTTACGATAAATGTTCAATTTAAACATTTAATTATTGGTTTACATACTATGTAGTATTATATTATTACTATCTTAAAAAACTTTAAATTAATACCTTAAATGAATTTCATTAATAGTAATTTTATAATAGTCAAAGTTATTTAGTAAAATATCGATTATACTTTTTTTCATTTATACGTCGTTTTACATTAATCCCTTGACAGACGTGTAAACGGTGCTTTACTGTAATTTTAAAACAGGATTCGTTTTCTCCCTGTGGACCAAAACTAATTTTTCGAATTTTTAAATTGATGCAGGAGAGAAAATACCATAAAGTATTCATTAATCACATTTCTTCTTGATTTCTGGGCATAAAACGCAGAACGTTGGCTTCTTTGTCTCTGTTTCACAGTGGCTCGATTCCAGGTCCGGGTAAAACTTTGTCAGTGGCGCCTGCTCACTGATAAATTCTGCTTTGGCTGGGGCTATCACAACATTTACGACACTTCTATTGTCTTCTTCTATGTAAATAAGCGATGACAAAGTGGTGTTTCCAAGAGATTACGTTTTAAACCAGGTCTTCGCCCTCACTTACAGAGAAGTGAAAAAATATCTTAAAATCCTACCTAGCCAGTTAAGAAGAGATTTATAACAAAAAGGACTCATTCTAGTCGACTTATATGCGATCATTAGCAAGTAAGACTGTTTCTCTGTAGTGAAAAAATATCTTCAAATCCTACCTTGCCAGTTTAGAAGAGATTTATAACAAAAAAAAAGATTCATTCTAGTCGAATTATGTGCGATTATTAGCAAGTAAGATTGTTTCTCTGTAGTGAAAAAATCTTAAAATCCTACCTAGCCGGTTAAGTAGCGATTTATAACAAAGACGCATTCTAGTCGACTTGTATGCGATTATTAGCAAGTAGGAATGTTTTTCTGGATTTTGCCTGCAAAAATCTGTCATAACAATTTTTTTTCATTAAAACTTTTAACCTATAGATTTTGAAATGCTGAATTCTCAAGATAAAATTTAAATATTCTGATTTTTTTGGGAAAAAACAACGAAGTGTTTTTCTCCAATCAGGTCCTTACAAAATATGATCCGAGATCCTTTCCGGTAGCCAATGGAATCAGAGATTCATGCCTTCCATCAATAAAGTACCGCTTTAATCACGTTTATATCTTCACAATATGGCCTTTTATCCTCGCAGTATTCACAAGACACAAAGAATGGAGTTCCGATAAAAAGCAGTAAATGGCAAATAAAGGCAAAAATTAATTTAAAATTTTTAATTAAATTAAGTAATTTTAATTAATTAAAAAAGTATTTTCCTCGTTCCCAGGGTTATTCTACATCAAAACTCATCTAATGATTAAAAAACAAAATTAAAAAGTCAATGTAGTAAATAAAGGGTTAACCTTTCTTTTACTTGGGGGTGGGTACAGAGATGGTTTCCATCACAACTCTTTCTTTTCCCCATTGTCTTGTATGATGTATCCTTACATGATGACGTTTCTCCACCGCTCACTTCTGGTAAATTATCTATCTCAGCACTAATCACTTTGTATTGCCCTCGTGTTGCCTTAAAACGGGACGTTAATATAACTAAACTAAAACTAATCACTTGGCTGATAGTTTTTCTCGCTTGTCCTATTGAGTGAACGTGTGACTGATTTTTAAAGGGGAAAAACAAGAATAGTAGCTCCATGAACGATAGAGGGGGATCACAGACTCTATCTTCCAATTGTTTGTAAAGAAGGAAAATAAATTCAGTTTTGTCGATAATATCCCTATAGCAAGAGGATGTTTCACCTTTCCACCAAACTGTATCTAAAGGTTAATCAATATATCACACGTAGGTCAAAATATATTAACTTGCCGTTTTAAAGGCTATTTTGAGACGAACCTCGTAATAATGAATCGTAGTCGGATGATGAAGACACGTTAACCAGTACCCTCCTCTCCAAACCCTCTTGGCACACCAGCGGGAGCATCAGTGACCAAGTTATGAAGCTTTGAATTTCATTATTTTAGGCCAATCAACGACCACCTAGAAGAAACGGCATGCCTATCTTCCTACGGTGACCATTCAAATGGTCTAAAATCGTCTATATTATTGATTCAAAACTCGTTCAGTTTTAATCGCTGAAGAGGGGAACTCTTTTTGCTTAAAATGTTAGTGTGTGAGGAATATTTTACTAAATGTGACTAATAGGACCGGGATAATGTTATGAAAATTTAATCTTCGTAATTTTAACTATAGTATATTTATGCACTCAAAAAGTATAAAATATAATTATTTACGTCATTAAAAATTTTACCAATTGGAAGTATATTCTTGTTTCTAACGGTTTAGAAATTAGCTATAGGGCCACGTTTAGAGTGGACATCCTGTGTATTCGGTAGTGTAAATTTGGCAACATAATTTCATGATATATAGCATAAATTTAACGACATAATTTCATGATATATAGCATAAATGTGGCGACATAATTTCATGATATATAGCATAAATTTGGCGACATAATTTCATGATATATAGCATACATTTCGCGACATAATTTCATGACATATAGCATAAATTTCGCGACATAGCTTAGCGATAGATAACATAAGAGAAAAGTAGTAGAAAATTTAAAAAATCAGAAATATCTGACACGCAATAAATTCAGATCAAGTGAAAAGAAGCAATAAACGCGTAGAATGAAAAATGTATCTTCAATACAGAAGATAATTACCATAAAATGATGTGATTAATAGAATATTTATGTATATGAACAAAATAAAACCATCAAATAAAGATGGATATTTTATAATTATTTTTTGATCGTCATGAATGCCAGAAGATATAAATTCAATGCCGATGAAAAAAGATTTATATCATATTCTAAAAATTAATCACCATTCAATAATACAGCTTATGCATTAAATCGATAACTTAATCATAATTTTTGTAGCAAAAAATTAATTAATCTGTTTACACAGAAGTGAATATCATGTTGCAAAATCTTTTAAATATAAAGGTCAAATTATTACTTTTATCCTAAGGGCATTAAACGAAATGTTAAGACCAAAAACTGCTTATAAAAAGTTTGAAATTAGAAAGTATAATTGACATTCAGTTTCAGTAGAAAAAAATGCAACTCAGTTTGCTTTGTGTGAAAATTATTGCAAGTAGAAAGGATAAAAATAAAAAGGTTAAAAAAATCTGCTTCATCGCAGCAATCATTTATCACAAAACCTTGTTGTGCCACTTCTTGTGCCGTGTTTGAATTTCAGAACTGTCAATAAAGACAGGTTTGTCTGGCTTTTAATCTGTGTCTGATGACCTGCTGAGATAATTGCTGCTTGGGAGAAGGCAGGGAGTATTTCGATAAAAATAAATACAAAACTTCCGTTTTTGGCGTGTTTCGCTGTTTCAAACACGATCGGGGAGATTGAGTTTCACCTGGAGAAGCTATTTCAATTCTCTGCGCATTCTAAATTACTGCATTCGTCTTTGGTTCCTAATTATTTACCCTCTTCCGCTCATAAACTTCCCCCTCTCGAAGTCTGGTAGCCGACAGCCTAGGTTATCTTCGCTAAATTGGAAGCTAAACGAATGCCATTTTGGGAGCGACTTCGTAATTTTGAACCACGTCGTAGTGAGATGAAGAGGACAGACACCGAAGCCTGAATGACTAACTACCAATATTTATGACCGAGATAGTTTAAAGTTGTTTTACTAATCCTGAACTGTGAAAAACTTACATTGTTTCTTAATTTTAAACCATGTCGTAGTGAGATGAAGAGGACAGGCACCCAAGCCTGAATGACTAACTACCAAGATTTATGACCGGGATAGTTTAAAGTTGTTTTACTGAACCTGAACTGTGAAAAACTTACATTGTTTCTTAATTTTAAACCATGTCGTAGTGAGATGAAGAGGACAGACACCCAAGCCTGAATGACTAACTACCAAGATTTATGACCGGGATAGTTTAAAGTTGTTTTACTAATCCTGAACTGTGAAAAACTTACATTGTTTCTTAATTTTAAACCATGTCGTAGTGAGATGAAGAGGACAGACACCCAAGCCTGAATGATTAACTACCAAGATTTATGACCGGGATAGTTTAAAGTTGTTTTACTAAT
>BGPR01006227.1:46600-61656 GCA_013235015.1 Araneus ventricosus | reverse complement strand
ACACCCAAGCCTGAATGACTAACTACCAAGATTTATGACCGGGATAGTTTAAAGTTGTTTTACTAATCCTGAACTGTGAAAAACTTACATTGTTTCTCTTACTAGAAAATAACAACAGTATTTTATTTTTGTTATTTTCACTATGTTAGCAGTTTTGTTATTTTTTATGTTACTTAGGAATAATTTAAATTTTTTATTTAAAAAAACTGTTTAATTGATGCCTGATTGTTTTACTTGATGTACCTTGGACCGTTTGTTCGTTTAGTAACCTATGAGTCGCTTGTATTCATTGGGCCAGCGGCCTCTCGTCATCCATATGGATTCGGCGTTCCCAACCTGTTGTACGCGTACCCTGGGGGTACGCGGAAGTAAACTTCGTAAGGGCGGCGAACAAAAAACATAAGAGACTGATGTCGAAAGAGAGAGTTATTGTTGATGACTGAACAGAGGCAGACAAAAACATTCAGACTCTTGCTTTCCTAATTTCGTGTGAAAGTTTATGTGGAGTTTACGGTACACACTTACTTCATTCCTCTTAGGATCGCCAACTCTTTGCCGCCAAGAACGGCGATGAGAGAACATTTGTTTTGGATGCGTCTAGATGTTTTTAAAGAGTGACAAGCGCTCATGCGCACAAATTGATCTATGCAACAGTGTTTTGCCTATCAGGTTATATTGCACCACGTTTCGATTGGACTGTTTTGTTCAATTATTCGATGTGGTTGGTCGATTCATTCGAATTTGAACAAAACTTCGTTTGGAGTTCTTCCGATTGAATATCGGTTCAGTACCGTGAATGTTATTCTGTGTGTTTCGTTCCTCAATGAATAAGCGAAGCTACGAGTATTCCGCTATGCTGAAAGTGAAGCCGCTGATATTTTTTAACTTGAAAAATTTGCCCGGTACATGCTTAAAATGTCGCAGGCATTGCGTGCGGAAATTCTAGTTTTCGGATTTTTTTGAAAAACCTAGATTCCTAACATTCAACGAAAAAGCGAAGTGATTCCTGCTATGCTGAAAGCGAAGCCGCTGATGTTTTTATAAGTTTAAAAAATTTGCCCGGTACACGCTTAGAATGTCGCAGGTATGCGTGCTCAATCTCTCCTTTTCAGGTGACGCATGCGCAAGAGAGCAATAAAATTCGCATTGCATATCCAAAACAGTATTTGGCGACGGCAAATGAAATTGCGCCAAAAAAAAAATGGCGAGAAACAGGTTCTATACCGTAAACTCCATATTTACCCGTGTGAAAAGTGAAAGCTGTGCAAATACGAAAGCCTATTCACGAAAAAGAAAAGAGAAAATTCAGGCCTCGTAACTGATTGATAATTTAGTGGCGTAGAAGCAACTTTAGCCGCCCGGGGCAAACTTGCAATACGCCGCTCTTCCTTTTACAAGATGCATGGGCACATAAACCTCAATTTAAAAATAATTAATTTCTTGATAATCCCTTTTATTATTTACACGAGAAGATTTCTGCGCCTCTAAGAGAGGAATTTAACCCTCCAACAATATCTGATTTCGCAGATTTACTTACGAAAGTTGTACTAGGAAATCTCATGTACATTGGCAGATTGTTTAAGAAATAAAAAAAGCATGAGAAACAGAACTGATGATTCAATTGACGCTAACTTTCGTTCTGTAAATAACTTTACTTTTAACAATAACTTTCATTTTATCTGAGTGAAAATGATGCAAAAACCACTAACAGAAAAAAATTCATTACCAAAATACAAAATAAAAAATGCTGAAAGAAAATTAATTCAAAAAGAATTTATAACATTGAAGATAACGACCTTCCTTTTAAATATTCAATTCAAAAATTAGGTAAGTAACTAGAATAAAAAGGAAAAACATAGGTGCATGTAATTTCAGAATAATTCCAATGAATAATGTTTTGTTTACCAACACTGAGATCAAAACTAATTACGAAAACTGGATTAAAAATAATTAGTAAGAAAATTCAAAAATACTTATAATCTGTATCCTTGTGAAATCTAACCTATTCATACTGTTTACCAGTCCGTTGGATAATTTGGAGACCCCATAATTTAGCAAAATGATTCAATGTTTCCCAAAACTCAAAAGGGAAAAAATACACAAGATAAGCAAAAAAAAAAATGCTGAAACATTTAGGAAAATAAATTAATTCTGGTATAACTCCTATTTAATATTAAATGATCATAGAATCAAACAGCATCCTGTGTGCATGCTAACATGTAGACAGATAAAGGGAAATTTGTGATCTCAAAAAGCTGCCAGAATCCCTTTGGCACGTAGCCAAAACACGAGAGCGTTGCGGACTTTTCAGCATAATTATAATATAGATAATTCGTCGCTTGATGCCCTCGTCTCTGCAAATAAGTTGCGAAATTGTGCGTCCACCACTAGTCTTCCTTTCACATATCGGCAATTTACCGATAATAGGCAAAAAATACGAATAAATTACATTAGTTACTTTCTTTGTACATAATGTCCTTTTGTGTTAGATCCACACCGACCAGCCTATCCAAATGGGTGTAAGGCGGCGTTACATAACGTAATTTGTGCATAATGTGCCTCTTTTCTTCTTAATTTTAAAATTCTTTACCTGCATGCCTGATTTTGCCGCCCCTTTCGAAATGCCGCCCCCTTTTAACTACGCCACTGTGATAATTGGTTGTCAGCAATCAATCCACCATCAATCGCATTGCAAAATTATACACGAGTCATCCATGTCTTTGCAGAAGCTATAGTTTTACTAGCGATCACTATTTTTTCTGGCTTTTGTCTTTCGTTCTTTTCCGGATTTATCCAGAATCCTCTCGAAGCTTCTTGCTTCGGTGTCTTGATTTAAAAAGCGATTAAAAGCTGACATGACGACTTGATTATCACGACGAGTAATTGTTAGCTCTCATCATAATTTAATGCGAATTTATTTCAGTGCTATTTTCATTTGTTTTGAAGTTGAATTAATACTATTATAAAAAATATAATAAAATGCAAAATAAAAAAAATTGTGTAAATGTTATTAAGTTAATTCGAGACGTTTGTCTCTTAAGCTAACCAAAGCTCTTGAGGTTATTAATAAAAAAAATTGTGCGGGGGAATGATTGGGGGCAGCAGTATAACAATAAGGGGTAGGGTAGACCGGGGCTAGTTGGGCCGCTTTTTCTTCCAAGAATTTTTTAAAAAATGAAATTCAAAATTTTTAAAAAAAATTTATGCTGACACTATTAGTGAATCTTCAGAAATAATTCGGCATAGTAAAATTTGAATATAAACTATCAGCATTAATTTAAAACCTCAAACTGACACCAAGTCGCTTGGCCTAACCTGCCCCGACTGCGGGGTAAGTTGAGCGACTACTAACATGAAGCGACTATCACAAAACATCCTTTTATATTATTATACTTTATTAATTTAAGTAACGCAGTTGAGTTATTATCCACATTATGTGTATTATACACAAATTTAGTTCATTACTATTCAATAGAAACTGAGAAACAGCTTTTATGGTCATCGTTGAATAACATTGTGTAATTATAATCAAAACTGAGTCCGCATTGTTTTTCATAACAAGTATCTTGCATAATAAATCTGGTACAATTCCATCCCACATATTCAGAGATATTTCTATAACGCACATCCTGATAAACCCTGTGTAGCAGCGCGGGCCAACGTTCTCCATGCGAAATGGCCCAACTAGCCCCATATCGCCATTTTTGTTTCTCATGAGTGTAGGGATTTATTTTGAAAGCATTTTGAGAAGCAAACAAGCCCTAAAGTAACAATGAAGAATGATCTTTCTGAATATTATTTGTAAAAAGAGAAATTGTAATTTATAAGCAAAGAAAAAAACGTTTATTTATAAGTGAGGAAATTTTCTCAGCTAAGCAAAAATCAGAAAATTCTAGCTGGTGCTTTAATGGAAGCTGCTTCTTCAATGACGCTGATGTGGAGGAAGGAAGGAGGAGGAATAATACACACTTGTCTGGAATGGCAGCATTAAATACCGAAAAGTATTAAAAATATCGCGACTAGCCCAACGTGCCCCTATGGCCAACTGGCCCCTATCTACCCTACTCAAAAGTAAAAAGACTAAGCAAGGGGTACGAGAGTAAAAAAAGTTTGGGAACCGGTTGGCTAGGGCGAAGTCTGCTTGCTCGCATGCTGGACATGTGGTATATCGCTTCGTTTCGAAAAAGCTTTACATAGCGTACTATTATGATGACCTACAGGTCGGTGCAGTTTGTTCTTAATAAGCGAAACAAAACTGTTTGATGTTAAATAAGAATTTTTCAATAATTTCTTAACTATTTTGATCTGCTTTTATTATTTGTTTCATCACATTTAAAATCACATATCCGTAAATTTAACCTAGAAATTCTAAAAAGTTTTAATGTTTTATACAGACTTTATAATTGCAAAACTTCTTGTTCAAACAATATTTCAGATTATTCTAGAAAATACATTGTGTATTATGTATTCCATATCATGAGTTTGCACTTTTTTAATGCTTTGAAGTAAATAAAAACACACGAAACAAAATTATAGTTTAATATTTTTAAGATTGCGAATATATATTTAAAATAAGATTTCATACTGAATGTTTCGTAGAATAAGTAAGGTATTCTATTAGTTAATTATGTGTTTGCAGAATTTTAAATATTTTAACGCTTTATTTAAGACTATTTGTAAAAAATTTTATGGCTGTTTATTGCATCAATATTTGAACAACAGGTGTGTATAGAAACTATATCTATTAAGGTTCCATCCAAGAAGACAAGGTTAAGAAAATGTAATTGTCCTTCTGACGTTGTTGATATTTTTCTTGGATGCAGTCCAGAGAGTTTGGGTTTAACTACGTCTCCGAGAGGTTACGCATCTTTAGAGAGTTAAAATTATTCTTGTCACCTTTCTTTTTTAATCAAAGAAAAGTTATTCTGCGACCTCTTTTTAGACCAGAATCTAAAATCTCGGATATGCTTCAACAAATAATTTATCTTAATATATACCACTTCCCGGCCAAAAAAGACTTTAAAGAAACAAAACGAGTCACTTTTTATATATCTACGGCTGTATTTTCAAAGCATTGTACTTTTAACAATCTTTAAAGATACCAAAAAGTTACAAAGACGATTTTTAAGCATATAAACTGGTTTTAAAAGCTTCATTCGAGAAAAAAAGGTTTGGTTTGTTTGAGGGTTTATGGCGTAATGGCCAGTATTTGGCGAAAAAAGGTTTGGTTTGTTTGAGAGTTTATGGCGCAAGGGCCATATTTGGCTAAAAAAAGGTTTGGTTTGTTTGAGAATTTATGGCGCAAGGGCCAGTATTTGGCGGAAAAAAGGTTTGGTTAGATTTAGGAGTTTATGGCGCAAGGGGCAGTATTTGGCCATGCTACGCCAAACAAGGTAGTAATATGTAAAAAGGTAGTAAACAAAAGTAAAAGTGAAAGAAAGGAAATAGTTTCATTTATAATTTGAAAATGAACAAGTAATATTTTGGATTTAAAAAAATAAATTAAAATGTATTCCAGTTTTAAAAATTTCTGAACCAGAATTTTCGAAATCTATTAGCTACTTGCAATTAGTTTTATTCTCAATTTTCTATACATATGAGCATTAAATGTTTGAAAAATTCAGTTTTCAAGACGTGGTGTTGATTATTACGTTTTCGAGAGTAATTATAAACGTATTCTTAATTTTCAGGTCATTAACGTGAGAAAAAATTACCTTTTTACTGTAAGAAATTGCATAGTGTATATATTCAACAATATCACTGTTGTATGATTGTTTCAGTTTTTGTAATCTGTAACTCAAGGTAACTTTTTGCCCTCGAGAGCTATGCACTGTATTAAAGATGGTGCATCATTTTGACGTTTCTTGATTTCGATGGTTAAATAAAATACCTACAGAGTTCTTAGAAGTCGCAGAATGATTTTTCAGGAAAAATGTGCACAAATATTTTTTATAACGTTTCGAAGCAATAAAATTATCTCTTGTAATCAGTGGATTATCAGGCATCTAATTTTTTCCCCTATTGCAAAGGGGTTAATGATTGGCTTTCTGGTAACATTCTCTAAATTACTTCCAGATTGTTCCTCATCTTTATGCCTATATGCGTAACACAGTCCGGCGCATAATAGAGTTATGAGTAGACATAATTTTAAGAAAAGATATGCTTGGTATTTGCATCAACTTTTAGAAAGCAGAGACATGTGCTTGATAAATCAGAAAGAACCTATAAGAGTGAAATATATTTCTAGAAATTTCAATTCAGAAAATTTTATTTTTCACTCCCTGCTGTTAACACAGTGAAAGGTATTTTTTGTGCATATTTCAAGTTTAAGCAGGTCATATTTTAAAGTGTAATTAGATAGAAAATATTGACTTCCTACTGCGTTTTATCAGTATTAAATAAGTTTGACGTAATATTTTATAATGTCTTCGCCCTTCAGCTTGGGCCATATCCAATTTGATAACTTGAATCTGCGTGCATTTACATAGACATGCGTTCATAGATAACAAGGTCCACGATCTTTAAGTCCGATATAGAGTCTTCTATATCGGAATTCAAGATCGTGGATAATGAAGGCGCTGTTACTGGTTTTCTGAATATGTTATAGGAAAACCATTCTCTTTCAGAAATTACCCGATATATACAAGGTGCTCACACTTATCGTGATCTTATAGCTAATTTCTAAACTGTTAGAGATAGACATATAGTTCCAATTAGAAAAATTCTTAAATGAGGGGAAAAAGTATAATATATGTTTTTGGAGTGAATAAATATATTCGTGAAAAAGTTACGAAATCTAACTTTTTATACGGTCCCCCGGTCCCATCAGTCATATTTAGAAAAATATTTTTGACACTCTAACATTTTAAATAAAAAAAGTCCCACTCTTTTTCGACTAAAACTGATGGAGTTATGGAGCTTTGAATATTACCGACTTAGATCACTATACACCATTTCAATAGCCGTCTTGCAGACGATTCACCAATCAATGCGCAGCACTTGCTCGACGAGACCACTGATTGGTTAAAAATCATGAAATTCAAAGCTCCATAACTCGCTCAGTTTTTGTCTCTGAAGAGTGGGACTTTTTACTTTAAAATGTTAGAGTGTCAAGAATATTTTAATAAATATGACTGATAGGACCGGGGGACCGCATAAAAAGTTAGAATTCGTAATTTTTTCATGAATATATTTTATTCACTCAATAAATATATATTATAATTCTTCCTTTTATTTAAAGCATTTTTCTAATTGGAATTATATGTCTATCTCTAACGGTTTAGAAATTAGCTATCGGACCACGATAAGTGTGAGCACCCTGTATACAGTCTTTACTCTAATTCTTTACATTTTGTTTTGCTGCAGCGTCGTATTTGATTGCTCTTAAATGGTGTAGTCGTTGCTGAATGACTTAATGAGCTCTCACACATTTAAGGTGAATATTTCATTACGACCATCGCAGGGTTTACGTTTATTTATAATGAGTCCATATAGTTTTATTCCATATAGTTTTATATGAGTCCATATAATCTATTTATTTATAATGAGTTTTTCATAAGTCCATATAGGTTGTGCATTCATAACGAATCAAGGGGCCACTGTGCTCCGAACTCGATATCGGAATTAAAGAACATGGAGAATGACGATCTTGTTCATAATTGTTTAGAAATTTGAAAAATGCAGTACGGGGCAGTTCTTCGGTTTTTCTTTATAATGCGAGCTACACTTCCATCAATTCTTGGTAAAGTTTTGGAATAGTTCGTAAATGAAAAGAATCAAACTCTGTAAAAAATTATATATGTCGCATTAATACCGTATTTAATTATAAAAATCCAGTTACTATGACAAACAAAAGATGTGTAAAAAACCTTTTAAAAAACGCTTTTAGCTATAGTTATCAAAAATACTATAGATGGCGCCACGGAAACCTACCGCGTGCAAACGTAATTTTGCGATTTTTTTTAAAAAATTGATAATTGAGAGTTCTAAAATTATTAAAATATTGCATTGTCATCAAGACTCAATAATTAGACAAAATTACACAACTCTAGTGCATTAGGAAGTGAGTGAGAAATCGATCACAAAATTCCAAACTTACATACAAACATGAAACATTTCGAACTTAGTAAAAGCGTTTAATAATGTAAATAACTTTTACAAAATTGTTAAAGATATTTGGACACTTATCAAATGTAGGAACAGTTTTATAAGACTCAGAAAATAAAGGCAGATCGGAGAAGATTACCTTCCGCTTGAAATAATTTTTCGAGAGAATTGATTTTAATTAATCTCTGAAAATCTGACTCCCTTTCTGATTTTTAGTTCAGCGAAGATTTTCAGGGTCAAGTTTTCCGCAAACAAAATTAATTGTATGATATAAACTTCCGTAAGTAAGTTCGTTCCCGTTTGGAAATGGCTTAACATTTATTAGTCACATTTATAACTCTAGCTTAAAACTTATTTTAGTTCAATATTATGGTTCAATTATTTTGATTTTAAACAAATTACAAATTTGGATTTTTTTTTAAATCTTTGTCTGAGCTTGAAAATATCTTTAGTGTTGTGGTGGCAATACCTTGGCTTCAATATCAAAGGATAGCAAGTTTAGTTGCAAGAATATGTATCTGGTCTACGCGAAATTTTCCTTCCTGTATCAAATGCCTTCAAACGTGTGGTATGAAAACGTGGAGAGTAGGTTGCTTGTTCAAGTTTCTTTTACGTCATCTGAGCACGGTTTGAAATTGCAATGTCCGTTCCATGAGAGACCTCGAGTTACAACACACAAGGGGATATTAATTTAGATACATTTAAATATTCCTTTGTTAAAGTGTAAGTAGTTTTAAACAATATAGGCCAAAACACTTATATTTTATCATTTTTCTAAAACAAGTAAGAAAGCTTGAGTTTTGTACCATCGTTATTTGTAAATGAAATAATTCGTTTCTTTACATTTAAATACATCAATATATCTTAGTGCTAAAATATATTAAACCCTTCTTTGTAGGATTTTTTTCGAATCTGCAACAAAATGATGATGTTTTCCATTCAAGGCGGGAAATCTCACCGCGAAAACTTGAAGAAAGTAGGACAATTTGCGCCATCTGTTAACAATATTCAGAAATACAAAAAAAAATAATCGCGGAATATAGCGAGGCGTGTAAAGTAAAGACGAATTGATTTTAAATGATGTAGCTTTTCTCTTCGTAGCATGACATGCGACGCCGATCAAGAAGGGGTTAATATGGAAATAAATATTTAGGTATAATGAACAAAGGATTTGGCCAATGTATTGATTAGAACTGCCGCCTTAAAACGTATTTTTGAAGCCATCCAAATTTTCGAAAGCGGTTATCTTAAAAAAGAAAAGAATACAAATGTATATCGGTATATATTAAATATTACATGTCAGATATTAGTAACTCTCATTAACCAAAAGCTGAAACTGGACAACATAAAAAAACCTCATCACATTCCTGAATACCCGCAATATGTACATATACAATAGGGCGGTCCTTATATAAGGGTAAAAAAATTTTTGTACATTTTCATTTTGGTCTACTATATAAAAAAAATTACTGTACATTGTTCAGATTTTTAAGTCAAGTTTTAGGGGTCTCTACCGCGGCTGAAAGTTTCTGAATTTGAGGAAAAATTAGAATTGCACTAACTTCAGCTAAACTAACTTCGTTTATTAAATCTCATAATATCTAAAAGATTTTAGATTCCTTACACATTAAACAAACATATGGAACTAAAAAGGGATTTCGGTTTACAGAATTACAAAAAGAATTACGTCCGGATAATTGCTTTGAAATTGCATTACTAACAGCAACAAGTACTGCTTTTGCTCTTCGTCTTTTGTATAAAGTTGGTTGTACTTTTCCATCATTGCCACTCCAAAGCTCTACTACATTATTTACAACTCCCAATGAACCAATTATTGCTTTACTTTTCTTGTAGGATTCGTCTTTTTTTCCATTCTGTCACATCTTTTTGCAAAAACCCTGATAGTTCATTCAAGATTTAAAAAGACATCATTATATTACTTGATATAAAATCATGCAGACTCTTTTTCACCCTCCAGCCGTTAGGCTTTCAGATTGCTAAGTTTAACGAAATTGTCACGTTAAAAGAGGAGGTTATTCTTCAAGTTGTGAGGTTCTGGACAAAAGGATTTCATCCCCCTTTTGTGGTCATTTTCGCGCCGTAAGGGGTCTATTACACCTTTTATCGTTCAGCAGTGACAGATGACTTCTAACCTCGATTCTTTGGGACAGAATCCTTTGCTAGAAGACCTTTCTTTGAGTATTCTCAGAAAAGTTGGTCAAACTGAACCTCCGCGGACCACAGACACTCCCTCTCATTATGTCGCCGCGTGACACCTGGGGGGAAGAGAAAAACTTGTAGAAGGAAAATCTCGGGTCTGACACTCATATGGAACTTTCTTTCCCGAGACAGTCTCGGGTCTGCCGTTATGAGGGAAAAAGTTCACTCAGATATCTCGGGCCTGACGCTAGGAGGGTTGGACTAGATTTAGATCTACTCGCGCTCGTTTCAAGGGTTCATAATTTTCTTCAGTTTTTAAAGCATCTACCATTTTTCCTTTCGTTTTCTGAGGAAAATAGTCGTCAAAAAGCACAGGAACAACAAGTTCCTCTAACCGTTAGCACATATGCCAAAGAAACTTGTTCATCGCACACTTTGAAATTTCATTATTGATACATTCACACTCTGTTAGTCGTTTTAAGAGATGCAAATCATTTTTTGGGAGCAAAACTAGCAGACGCTGCTTGAAACCAGCTCTCTGTATAACATTTCACTACAAACGTGCAAAAGATTCCAGCTTCTCGTTCGAACAGATTAAATTGATCTCTGAATAAATATATTTTGAGAGAGTAATTTGCTTCTCCCATCCATCGAGCATAATGTAATCCCCCCGCATGCTCTAAAGAGTGTTCCTCTTTTGTGAACTCTAAGCAATATGATGGTTAGTTCTAAACGTTTTATATGGTCGTCTCGAGGCTTGAACTCCTCAAGTTGATTTTTGGCAAACCCAATAATATCTGATGCACTTTTGATCACTTTTTTCATGAATTGAAACATCAGATATGGCAGTTTGAACATCACTGTAATCGACCGAGCTCCAGGAATTTTCAAGTTGTTTGAACATCGGTATGTCAGGAATTGTAGAAACCCCAATTAGCTTTACAACAATTGCTTGAAGCATGATTTTGAGGACATAATAATGACAAGCCATCTAGACCATCTATTTGTTCATCGTTTGCTCTATAAGGACACATGTTCCTCCTCGTCACCCTATGTTGACTGAAGTTTTATCAAAACTCAAACATTTTATTTGATGAATAATTCCCCAGAAAGAAATTCTAAGAACTTTTCTTTTAGATGTCAACTTTGTTTGGCCCAATGATATAGACATTTGACCAACAAGACAAATATCTGCAGACTTCCTTTTCAAAATGGGCGGTTTGCTACTTAATTCCATTAGTATAGGTACTGTAAACTAAAATATTGCTGTCACTTTGATATTACTATTTTAAACTATTTCACTACAATAACACTTAAATAAATTTTGATTAGACTTATAATAACTTAGCATTCAAACATGGCCAAAAAGTACTCAGACAAGTGTACTGCATTCAGTACAATACCCGACTCTAAACTGAACTGCTTGAGTCAAGCTGAGGCAGGGAGTGCGACTCTGTCGTTCGCGGGCACGTCTGGGCATGAAACACTCCTGTCTCAACATGATAGCTGTCTGTGAGTTGAACATGTAGTAGAGATGAGAATAAAGGAGAATGTGCTCTCCTACATTCAGCAGTTATTATTATTTATGTGTTCACCAATTTATTCAAATTTTGGAAAATTTCTTGGAGTTTTCAAGATTTTAAAGCTTGGTACTAATCATAAAACACATTTTTTAAAACTGACATTTTTACGAAAGTCTTATTTTAAGCCATAAAACAATATGGGAGGGTGTCCCATCAAAATGTCCAAACTCGAGTTTTAAGGACTACCCTAATATACAACTCCAGATGATTTCGAAGACACAGTGTTCTATTATTTGGAACTATATCTTCAGCATAGCCAATGTGGCAGTGATTCTTGCTAACTTAAGATGGGTGAAGACTCTATATCTCTAATATCCGACATAGCTTTGGTAGACGAGGATGCGACAATCTACGATGTTAGATTAGTGTGTTCACACCTTGAAAATCGTGTTCGTTTGCCAATAAATTGCTTATGGCCGAATTAGTGGTAACAGTTCCCAATATAATGGTGATGATAGCCACCATGGTGTTTCGTAGAAAACCTATTGGTTGTCCTATTGTGTCAATATAGCTTCTTTGAAAAAAATATGATGTGGCTGTTTTAAGCAACTGAGTAGTGTATGTTCACCAGGATTTTTTAGAGGAAACGTCCGTTACTGAAAATTACCTCAAGCGTCGCATTCTTACATTAATAACCTAGAGTTCCGTGTTGTCTTTCCGGTTCGTTTCTGCTCAGAACTTTAGTAGAAATATTTAATACTTGTAAGAAGTTAAACGGATAAATTTTACAGATATGTGAAATTCAAATTAAGGTTAAGTACACAAATTTTAACCAGTTTGAATAATGGCATCTGGCTACACATTTCTAGACATATGTATTTAGATGCTACTTGATAGTCCACAATCTTTCTGCTAAGTGCACCCATTCATTTGTAGATCAAGTTTTTCAGGAATTTTTCGGCATAAGTTTCTTCAAAAAATTAATCATATCAGTAAATGGAGAACTATTCCAATGTATTTTTAATAAATTTTGTGATCTCTTTCAAACTTGATCAAAATGAACATATTCGCTTTTTTATTACTTTATGTACTTCAACTAACTAATTTATAAATTTTATCTCTTTCAATTTTGTGCGTGTTTAAGAGAAATGCCAGATAAAAATAATTTAAGGAAAAATTAAAGGAAAAAAATATGATCTAGTTGCCATGTATGAGCACATTGTAATTTGAAATGTAGCGGAAAAAATAAAATACTTATTGATGAGATTCTAAAATGATAACTTCAAAAACTTTTTAAAAACTTTGTTGGTTCCTTAATCGTGCTGGTGTAGCACCTTGTATAAACAAGAATGGATTTTCATTTCATAAACTCCGAGCTAATCAGCGTTTTAGAAAAATCGTCTTTTTGTACCGTTTGATTTTAAGTGACTGGAAATTTTTGTATGGACCAGTTTTAAATGAACTCCCTAAATAAAGTGATTTCATGCCCTCATGATTCACTTGAAATGTGCCAAACAAGTTTAACTTTGTAAACCTTTCCACATTTTACATCTTTCAAGAGGATATTATACCATAGTTCATTGCAAGACAACATGCAACAGGGTATCAGAAGACATGAGCTTTTATATTTACCATGTAAATGTATGGAGATTGCCATAATGGATTTATTACAAGTTCCCTATGAGATGGAAATCAATATCATTCAAAGAAAGCCAAAAAACTAAGATAAACTCAGAGGAAATGGAATTAAACAAGGAATCCATTCTAGTCCATTTTATCAAGGGCTAAGGACTTTATTCAAAATGGATTCAAATTATTTGGGAAATTTTTCTGTAAACTTGCATTATGCCAAATATAGCCTCTCTTAGCCCGAAATTTCCTAACAAAAGACAAAGGAGATCTGTATATCAAAAAGAATTATATTAAAAGAAAAAGGAATACGAAACGCAAACATAAAAACGCTAATAAGATTTATTTAAAAATATTATCCATCTGGCTGTTAATAAAAGCAGCCATCATAAAAATAAATTTACTCCATGCCCAGAATAGAGAAAAAAATGTCCTCACACTATCACATTCCCGCTCTAACTTTCTGTTAAAATAAGTAATCAGCAATTTTCTAAAGAAACACTAGAACCATGGCGCCATCTATATTCGAAAAGACTAAACAGAAGGAGGAAAAACGGGAATTTTAGGGAATGGAACTATTTAGACGTATCAATAATGCCCTACGAGATGATACTGTTGTATTAAGCAATCTCATTTGTTTTAACTGTTTTATCTCGTTTCGACATCGCTTGGCAACGAACACGCCCTGAATTGGTTCTTACAAGTTTCACTTATCCCGTAACTATCCCGATTCTTGGAATTAGAGTAAAAATACCTATTTTATATTCAAAATTTCAGAGCATCAAACTGATGTGCGTAACTACGCTATTGATGGTTTCCTCTGTCCCGAATCATTTTGCAAACAATGTAAAGCGTGGCCTATGATTCTACAGCAGTTATAAAAGACACTTTCTAAAAAAGTCTTTGTCCATTGTTTTAATTTGTATTTAACCATAATTTGATTCAAGATGTACTTGTTATTTCTTATTTTTGCATAACCATTTGAAAGTAGCTATTTTAACTTAAAGAATTTCTAAAATCTTCATGGAAAATTGAAACATCGAAGGGCACATCATTAGTATTCTTCTTATTAGTTTCTTACCTTTAAGAAAAGTTCCATTTATAAAGTATTCATTAGAAAAATTTATTCACAGATCTCAAAAGCTGAAAATTCTTAAATAACGAATACTTTATTAAATAAATTGTAATAAAGAAACTTAAAAAGATAAGTCTTCAAGTACCGTTACTACAGGAAGCGAAATAGACTCAAATAAAAAAATTTCGTAATCTTGAAAATATGCACACTGATTAGAAAGAAGCACGGTGTTCAAAGCCTAATTAAAATGTACGATGCGTTTTTAAATCATCGCCACACTTTTGCGAAACTTCTCAAGATGTCAGGGAATAAAAAGGGCAGCAATAATTTTCTGTTGATATTAAAACCTCATTACTTAAAGCTCCCCGTGATAAGAATTCTAAATTATGATGTGTACCTTGCAAGTGGTTTTTATCGGGTTACGTGATGACATTACTAACAAGCGACTCGACATAAAGTTCTGGATAATTGGCTTGTTTTATCACGACCGGTTATGCCTTGTTCCATCTCAACAGTCAAGTGAGAGATTCAGCCGAGAAATAGGCTTAATTACTCTTCTTGCT
>BGPR01006227.1:28607-46590 GCA_013235015.1 Araneus ventricosus | reverse complement strand
TTTCATTTAATGATTAAATACATAACATAAAATATATTACTTTGTCAGAAATATGTATTTAATGCGTCATAACCCCTTGTTGCTTTGCCTAGGATAATAGTTTCTATTATATGCTTTATTATTTATCTTTATGTGCTTGTATTTTATGTTGACATGAACTAGACTTCATTCTTGCAAAACTGGCAATTAATTGTAGTGTTTAAACAATTAATAAAATGTGCCTTGAACATATTATCATTGATAATTAAAGTCAAGTCATTGAAAAAAGTTATTATTTCAAATAATTTGTCTTTTTTGTGAGATATTTCTTTTAAGAACATACTATTAGAACTGGAAATTTCAAAGAAGAAAGTTCTGAATACTGACTTAGCGCTAATTCTTAACAGTGAGTCATCAAAGATTGACGAGGACTATCAAATTAAATTTCTCCATTCTGTCATCCTACTGTTAAATACACTTTGGAAACTAGAAATGGAGACCTCGGTTCAACCAACTGTTTCAGTTATCTGATTGAAGTTCATAATGAAGGGTCGTTTGTAAGTATCTGATAGTGTAAATTCAGATTGGACAGCCAATCAAAACAAATCAAGCAATTTTTATAGGCATCATTTCATGATAAAATTTGATTCCATACTGTTATTAATGCCATAACACTTCTATTTAGTTCTAAATATTTTATCGAAAGTAACGCTTTAAAATATAGAATTCCATATCAAAATACTTTTCAGGATAAAACATTTTTTCTACTTTAATATCAAAAACGAAAAAAATGGAGGTATATATTAATGACTTGGCATATTTTTTAATTTTTTCATACTTCCATCACGTCCCACTACGAAAAAAGTTTTAGGGTGAATCAAGCTGATTTTTTTCCTTAATTTGATTTTTTTTATTTACATATTTTATATAATCAACTAAGTAAGTATTATTTTTTATTAAATTTTATGTATTTCACGAAAAGCTTAAATCAATACCTGAAAGCATAAAACTTCATTATATTGATCAGACATATTTTCAATTTTTACTTAGAGAGCAGCTAAAAATAACAATATTACTACTTTATTAATATCAGGTAATTTATTTTAAATGATAATTATTAAAGTAAATGATGACAAATGATGAATCGGTAATTTAAAAAAAATGTGCTTAAATATTTTCATTATGAAGCGCGCGCATTTTATACAATTGCTTCTTCACTTAAATTATGGCAAATTATGGCTTATAAATTCTGTTCAAGTTGTCATTCCCCGTTCTTAATATTCAAAACTCGTAGAAGCAAATCCACCATTTCTATTTGCAAGTAAATTAACAAATCCATTCATCATTAAAATACGATGAAATACAAAGAAAAAGCAAATCCATCAACGACTACTAGCGAAGGAGTTTGAAACTAATCAATCCAAGTAAAACATCGTAAAAAAAGCGAGAAAGAACTCAATTGAAATAAATGACAAGCGATAAAACATAACCAACACAACCTAAATTTTCTTCTTTTCCCGATGACATCTTGGCGCGTTTTGGCGACAGGTGACTTTTGGGGCGATAAAAACAGAGCACACGCTTCTAATGTCAGAGGTGTCGGAGAAAATAGATCGCTGTATGTTGTATAGAAAGTGGGTGCCTCCCGCTAACGTAGTGTAAAAACGTCTCAATGTGGGGTCTTCGCTGGAAAGATTAAATGTTTTTCGTTTCTACAAACTATACATCATCTCGATTTTTTTTATTGTAGTCCATTAACAGGGTATTCCACCCATGTCGTATCCACTTAGCAATGATATTTCTCAAGGGGGCCAGACGGAAGAAAATCGAGATATTGTCCCGTTTTCGTCACTTGCACCCAAGTAGACTAAATATACCCACCCACGTGTATGTCCAGATAGCGGAATGAGATATTTCATTTTCTGAACATGGGGGAGTGGGGATAAACTAAAGTGCATAGTGGTGTGTCTTGAATTTCTACATCGATTAATTCCTACATATTTCTTCGTTGAGAGAGAAATGGTCTATAACTTATACGGTTTTGCTTATCATTGAAAGCTTCGAAAACTGTAAGATTGTGGAAGAATTATAACTTAATCGAGAAAGAGATCACGCATTCGACGTTCTGGTATATTCTTTTGTGTATGACGGCAATCGTTTTTGGTATTATTTATCATAATGAAAGAGTCGTCTTGCGAGTCTTTGATAATAACGAAACTTCCTATTAATAACAAGGAAATGCCGATTTATGTATTCGACGTTCTGATAGTCCTGTGTGTATAACGGCAATCGTTTTTGGTATTATTTATCATAATGAAAGAGTCGTCTTGCGAGTCTTTGATAATAACGGAACTTCCTATTAATAACAAGGAAATGTTGATTTATTCATTCGACGTTCTGATATTCCTGTGTGTATAACGGCAATCGTTTTTGGTATTATTTATCATAATGAAAGAGTCGTCTTGCGAGTCTTTGATAGTAACGAAAATTCCCACTAATAAAAAGGAAATGCTGATTTGCTTTGTTCATTAGAATCCCTTGTTATTAATATACTTGAATGATTTTGCTTTCGTTTAAAAATTACACTGTTGCTTGTTAATGAATAATCAAGTGAATTAAGTATACTTATATTTTAATAAACTGGTTTACAAATTGTATGCAATTATAAACTGAAATAATTCTGAAATCGTATAATTAACAATTATATATGAAAGTTGATCGTGTTATTTATTCTTTTTGACCCATTTTTCAAACTCAATCTCCACAATAAGGACAAAGATGTTTCTAGTTCCATTGTAGGCCGAAATACCTATTATTAAACCAATTCTTTTGGAAATAAAATTTTTAATAGTAGGTTGCTTCGGCTAAACGAATAAAAATGGTGTGAAAATTGGCTTTTTAAAAATGAAATGACATTTATAATGTAAATTTGCAAAGAATTTAAACTATAAATAGAAATTTCAGTTTTTAAAATATGTGTATACTATTATGAAAAAAAAGCTTCAAAAAACATCTTAGCCTCCCCCGACCTCAATCTTCTCGGAATAGAAATTCATTACAATAGTTTCATTTTGTAGTAGTAACCTTACTCAGAAATTAGAAAGTTTTTACTAATTTACTAGAATAGTCTCAAACATTTTATTAAGATTGGAAATTTAATTTTAAAACTTGTTAACATGATAATTCTCTATGCAAATTGATATTTTGAGTTGCTTAGCTATTATTATTATTTTAGAAACTTCTGATTCACAAATCATCGAACTGAAATTTTACTAAACCCTAAATTTGATAATTGGTACTGAATCAGTAAATATAAAATGAAAAACAATTTGTAAAAAAGAGCAACTAAAAACTTTAGCGTTTTTTAAACGGATATCTTAACAACAAACAAAAGTTATCACTGCAAAATATTTTATCTACCTACTGAATGCATTCTCTATTGTAAAGACTTCATGGAGAAATTAAAAAATTTAAACATACACAATCTCAGTAAAATAGAAAACAAATTAATTTAAAAAACTAATATTATGCCAAAAGAATTTATTGAAACAAATATTCCTTGAAATTCTTTTTTTAGTTATTTATCATATTGTTTTAGCCGCTTCAAAAGACGAAATATTTTCGCATTTATTTTTCTGTTTAGCTTATGATGTTCGTCGCGGTTATGAAAAAATCAAATATTCAACTTAAGCATGACCTACAGTTTAAATCATTCTTGAAACAAATTGTACTATAAATAAAAGACTTTTTGATTCAATGGTTCCGCCACGCAGAACAAAGATTTCTGCGCAGTTGTTGAATAGTTTAAAATAAAAAAGAATACGTACAGCGCCGACACATGCGAGATTAATTGTCTTGAGGTCAAAATTGGAGCGAATAAAGCTATCAAAATTAAATTGTGTCCT
The DNA here is from genome assembly GCA_013235015.1 of Araneus ventricosus. NCBI lineage: Eukaryota > Metazoa > Arthropoda > Arachnida > Araneae > Araneidae > Araneus > Araneus ventricosus. The sequence goes on along the minus strand of BGPR01006227.1, from coordinate 42,706 downwards.
TTTGAAAAAAAAAGATAAATACTTTATAAGCTTCCTGGGCTGTATTGTGATGAATTTCCTTTTCCTTTCAACGTTTCTGTTTACATAATGAAGAAATGATGAAACAATGTGTTACAAAACCTGTCAAAATGTTTAACCCTGTTCGTCTGCGATGAAATATATTTTTATTTTATTTCCGTAAATTACTTAGAAATGGTTAATGAAAATAAAGTAGATAGATTTGTTCGATTAGTTCCGACAGTAATATAATTTTTAATTAATTTAATGCGTTTCAACTTCAAAAAATCGATATTTAATATCAAATAAATTATGTCATTTGATATTATGTAACGAATGAAAAACAAACAGAATTTAATTGATCTTATATCTGAAACATTAAAAATAGAAATGCAAGTTAAATATCTAGATACGATAAATATTTATAAAAATTATTATTTGATAATACATAATCAATTCAAACCAAACAAAAATGAATTGATCCTATACCTTAAAAATTAAAATACAAATTGTTGGAAATTCAAATGAAATTGTTCAGTCACTGAATGAAACGCATCTCATTGGTTAATTTTCATGACGTAGCCGAAGTTACGGCACTAGTCGAAGTTGATTGGTTGTTGCAATCTATATATATTTTGTTTATTTGTGTTTTTAAACAAGCAGTCGAATGGATGGTTGTCAGTGAGTGTGTAAGCTGCAAGACAGCAGCATGTTTCTTTTTTTTAAGTAAACTGGATTAAAGCTATTTTGTATTTTAAACTGCCTGGTATCTGCGTTACTCTGCAATTTACTCTCACGACATGCCAACACAAATCACAAAATTCGATAGAATATAAATATGTATTCATTTTTAACTAGTTTTTGTCTTCGTTCTTTCTTCCTGCATTAATTTGTCGTTTATTCTGTCACAAATTTTAAATTCTCCATGTAAATTTATTTAAAAATCTATATTTAGCCTATATTTCTCTTCTTTAATTTTCTCATTTTGTCTCCAGAATTTTCTTCAACTTATAAATATTACATATGATAAGTAGAAGATTCAAGCATATATTTACAAATATATATGCTTGATTGCAGGGACCCTTTCCTTAAAGGCTAATGAGTTTAGTTATATTAACGTTCCGTTTTGAAACAACAGGAGGGCTATTTTGGGATGGACCTCGTAATGTTGAGCCTCGGTCAGATGACGAGGACTACACCTGAGCTGGCACACCCTCTCCAAGCTCTACCACCACACCAACTGGAAGACGTTTGGCCCCCTGCCTATAATTTAAAGTGCAACAAGCCCTATACCTGACGGATCTTTAGTGGCATCGGGTTTCGAACCTGGAACCCTCCGGCCTCAAAGCCGAACTCTCCGAACTCTTGCCATTAGGCCACCTCGGCCTCTTAAAGTTTAATGATTTGCTACTGTTTATTACTTTGTTTATAAATCATTTTCACTCAAGTGTCAATTATCGACCAATTTAACAAATTACAAAGCAATCATTAAAAGAAGCGCTCTATCATGATGGAAGCCGAAGAAGATTCTTTTCTCGGAAATAAGAGTAAATTACAGAATTATGCAATCTATGCTGATGACCTCATAATCATTTGCTTAATTAAAAGCACTGATAAAAAGAGTGATGATAATTCCATCAATAGCAAGCCTATGTTTCCGTAATCTACGACTCCGTTTCCACGAATGATGGTGATGAATAAGCCTTTCATTTCGTTTCCGTTTTATGGCAGATCCTCGCGTTCCTGTCAATTTACGGTTAGTGACCCAAGTTTGTTTCTAGTAGCCGATAGTGATCTGATCTTGATGTTAATGATCGAAGTGGCGGTCATTTCGATTATTGCCCGATGGAAGAGCGTGCCGTCTGTGCTAATGTCATGGCCGAACGTGTTGGATCTAGATACGCGTCTTTCGAGCGATGCAGCACTCGGGAAAGAATGCTACAAAAATTATTTTGCTGTATAAATTAGAAATTTTCCTTATGACTTACTATTAACTCTCTTAATTGCCACTTTATTTAATGTTCTAATTGTCACACGTATGCAGGAAATGCAGAGTGACAATTATTTGCAGTTATAAATTGACTAAATTTTATTGAAAATATTATTTAAAAATTGATTAAACTAATCAAACATTAATAAAAATTCTTAGTATTATATATAAAGGCGCATATGCAGCTATTTATAATATAATAAAGATACAAATAATAGATATGTAAACAAAAATTAAGATTAAAAAAGAAAGAAAAGTATAGATAAGAAACGGCAGATTTAAACATAAACGATGACAATACATCTTCAAGCGTACTAACGCAACAGCCTCAAGTGATTGCATCAACAGAAGTGCAAAACGATAATATTTAAAACACATAAAAATTAATTTAGAAAGTTAGCTATATGAATGAATTAGTTGAGCTATATGAAAATGAATCTTGATAACTTTTGAACCTTAGGCGAGATTCAGTTAACCGCTTAACTTAACAGCCCGAGAATACTCGTGCATCGAATTGTCGACATTTTAGTCTTATAAACTAAAATTGAATCATTAATTAGCTTTATAATTTGACACAAAAAATATGTAGGATCCATAAACATCTTAAGTATCCTATGCCTTCTTAGATGAATGAAAACGACAACCCCTTTCTAAAACAGGAGGGGTCATCTTATTAGATAGCAAAGAAAACTATTCAGTTAAGTGGTTAAAACTTGGCGGTTGAATGCAGGACATGTTGGGATTTTTTTTGAGCATGCGCACTCTTATTGTTCATTTTTCGTTGAAAATGTAGAAATACAGCGTTTCTGAGCGTATATCGATCGTCAAGGCCTACTATTCGTTCAATAAAAGCTCGATTGCGGCTCAAAGTAAATTTGAGACCAAGTACAAGCTGAAGACAACCGGTCCAAGTGTTATAACTATCAAAACTGGGATTGAAAAGTTCGAGAGAACTGGTAGCGTCGATGTCTCGACACTTCAGCGATTTTTGCAGAATTTTGCTCTTCGTCTGCGCCACGTCATAGCCACTGATGGCAAGCATTTCGAACATGTCATAAACTAAATCCGAATATCTGTAGTTACTTTTAAAATTTTTGAACAAGGTAGTTTTTGAAATTTTTATTTTTTATTTCATACAGCTCAATAATTGTCACCCAATACTTATATTTGTGTATCGTATTACATACTTATATCGTTATTTTATAAATTTAAGAGCAATTTTTATTTATATAATCTTTGTTTAGTATAAAGCTAATAAATACAGAATACATAAATAAAAGTTGCATTTATTTTGCTAAAAGGACATGATATAAATATGTGTAACACGATGCACGGTATAGGTATCTCGTGCACCAGCTGGAAGGTTAACCTCCTAATTAATCCTCCATTATCTGATAGATATATGTGTAATACGATGCACGATATAGGTATCTCGCGCACCAGCTGGAAGGTTAACCACCTAATTAATCCTCCATTATCTGATAGATATATATAATGCAGTCTGCTTCTATTAACTGTTTTTAACGCATTACAATTTGCAATTTTTTACATAATGCTCATTTACATTCTCATCGGGACTGATTATTATAGTTATGAAAGAAAAATTATCAAAACCGGATGAACATATAGAAAAGATTTAAATCCGAGAGATAAGTTGCGGCCGTTTAAAATATGAAAATTATTGAGCGGTTAAATGACGCATCCTGTTTCGGATTCTTTTTGTTATTTTAATTTATGTAAGAACGTAAGCAACACCCGAGATACTATAGTGAATCTAAGTGACATTCGTGCTTTAAATTAATTGCCACTTTGATTTAAAGACTGATTTAAATAAGAAATTCTGTAATACAGTGCCCGAGTGAGACGCATTATTGTGTGCCAAGGTATTAATATCAGGATGGTTTGGTTTAGTTACATTAACGCGACGTTTTGAAGAGCGTATTTTGGGACGAACCTCGTAATTTTGAACCGCGGCCAGATGAAAAGGACGACATCTGAGCTAGCACCGCCCTCTCCAACCGCTGGTCCTCTACCGGCCTTACACCCTTTTTGTGTAGGCCGGGCCAGTGTGGGTATTTTTACGCCACTCCAACGGGAGGACGTTTGGCCACTACGTATGATTTAACGTGCAACAGGCGCCATACAAAGCGGATCTTCAGTGTAATCGGGTTTCTATCCGGTATCGTGGAACTTGCGCACAGTCGCATTTACGATAAGTCATTAAGTAGTGTTCTTTGCGCACAAGCGTTGGAAAGGTTGCAGCATTGTAAACCTTATCGATGTCTATATGATTTGGCTTGGCTTTGACACATTGAAAACCTTGGACATATGGCAATCAATCAATGTCGGTAGAAGAATGACACTTCGTGCTCCTGATGACACAATGATGCCTCCGTAGGAAAATGCTAAGGACCTTAATAAGTGTTATTTTCAAACAAGTGACTAATACATATATAATTTAAATTAAACAATAAATAATCCATATAAATTTATCGTTATATTAAATAAATTGAAAATACATGAATAATGTAATTGTCAATTTTCCCTTGTGAGAATGGTGATTATCTCATAGAAAAGAACCCTCACACATTAATCACTCTCTTAAGTATGCATTCTCTATTGCCCCTCTAGTTGTTCGCCAAGTTTTCCTGCCAAAGGTAATTGGGATCCAGTAAACCTACAATGTGTGCGCAAACAGAACCTTCTATCCTGGGATCGGGTTTCGACTCCCCGGCCCCAAAGCCGAGACCTTACCACTATGCCACCGCGGCCTGTTAATATGAAGAAAATCATTGTCAGATGTCCAACTTTTCCAATTTTCATTGGCTTAAAAAAAACCTCTTCATACTTTCATTTGAATTTTTTTTATCATTATGTATGAAATATTCATTTTGCTTTAAATTGGCTCCACTTTAAACACCTTTTCGAACCATTCTTGTAGCTGCAGGCAATGTGTCTGGATAAGGCCGCTATTATTTCTGACATCTTGATGCCACCAAAATAAAAGGAAAATTTTCGAAATAAAAAAAAATGTACAAATCATTTTTTGAACCGTAAGGATATTTTACAAGACTGAATTTTTAAAGCTTTTTCATAATGTTTATTTAAGGCTGCAGGTATTTTCATATTTTATTCGTTATCTTTAAATACTTGAAGAATTCGGTACAAAAGATTTAACAACTCATAAACGAAACAGTAATTTTAAGTTTTCGACCAGGCGCAAACAGGAGACAAAAAAAATTAAACATTTTTTTTCTTTTGTTTTTTTTTATGTTAGTGTATAGGGGAAAAGAGGGTGATTGGTGTAAAAATCGTCGCTTAACAAACAAAATCACCTATCTCAATTATTTAAAATTTCAAAGAGGAAGAAAATACTCAATTTTTCGCAACCAGTAACAGATATTTCTGAATTTTTTTTATCAGATGTGAAAAAATTCAAAAATATTCGTTAATGGTTGCGAAAAATTGGTTATTTCTTTCCCTCTTTGAAATTTCAAAAAATTGACATAGGTGGTGTTGCATGTTAAGGTATCCGATTGGTTTAAAATCGTCACTTTTGATGAAATTATCAAACAAAATTATGACTTAATTTTGTAGCCTGTTTAACCAGCTTTCTAAAACTGTATCACTTTTGACTCTACGTGAATTACAAATGGAGTTACAGCTGTTTTATTAACGAACTGTAAGCATTATTTTATGTTGCATGAAAACTTTAAATGTGTTTTCTGAGGAATGATATTTTTGAGGAAAACTGTCGACCGTAACATTGATTTCACAAAAAGTTATTCAAGTATTGATAGGAAATTTTCTGAGATTGTTTTCTTTAATAAGCTTGATGTTTTCCTCTAAAAACGAAGATCAATTTTAAAATGAAGTATTATTTTTAAGTGCTTAAATATAAACGAAAAGCATTTTTTATGAAAAATTACCAGTTTAGTAACTATGTTCAGCTATATCTCAAAACTATTTTGAAGTACAAGAAAGATTTTAGAGCATAACACAGATAACTGTCATAAAAATATACTCCTACAAGGATATATGTATATTTAGAATATGATTTTGTCTACGGCTGTTAGCGTAAGGCTAATATTTTAGTCATTTTTCTTCAAATTTCTCAGTTTTTTTAAAAAAATATTATTTTGAAAGCCTAATTTTACAATATTTTCATAGTTTTAAAACATATGCAGTTGAAAAATAACATTAAAATATATATAAGTTATTTTTCAAAAAAATGTCTCCGAACACAGCCGGATACCTTAAGCGACGAAATTTAACTTCGCAAAGGAGGAGAACCCATACTACAGTATACTGTCTTAGTAGGCGCAGAGTAGATCTTGTCTTTTTGGCTCTTACGCCATTATAGCCTACCTACCTTCGAATCATGCGATTCTTTCATGTCATTTGTAGCTATTCATTTTTAAACTCAAATTATTTTTGATCGTTATCGCTAAAGAAATGTAGATTAGTCAAACTAAGTCGATTCGTAACCGAGGAATTTTATTTTTCTTTTAAATTTCTAAACTAATTGCTTATGTATTTGTATTTTAAAGGAAGACGCATGTATCTTAAGACGTGACAAGCGTAAAATGAGAAAGTAAATTCAAATTTTAAAATGAACAGGTGCGTTTAAATAAATAAATCAATGACAAAGACCAGAAGTAGAAATATGAATATATTTACATCTTTATGATCCATTAGAACTCGTTTTAAACGATTCAGAAAATTCCTTGATTTCTCTTCTCGGAAGTAGATATTTTAACTCGCAAACATTTATGTGAAAATATATCCTAACTGAATAATGAAGAAGTATAACTTTTTGGTTAGATGCGATTTATTTGACCAAGTTGCAATAAAATTTTAACTTAACCTTGACGATTTTAGGAAACACGATTTTCGGCCTTGTAGCAAGTGTAATTAAATTCCTGGAAGCAAATAACGAAGCAGCTCCCGCCAAAAATGTCTTTGTGTTTTCATCCCATCACTGCTTATATAAATATTCATTAGAGGCCCACGCACGCGTGATGTCTGCTATTCAACAGTTGTCTCGGAATCTCACTTTCGACGCTTGGAGACAATAAAGAAATCTATTCTTAATTTAGATCCAAAATCACGAGGTGAGAATCAAGTATGTCTTCTTAGCTGTTCCTGCTTTGCTGGCGTCTTGTTAAGAAGTCCATGGACACATTTTATGAAGGGGAGTTGGAACCTTAAGTCCGTTAACCCTAACCCTGTTACCTCGATGTATCTTTTATCAAAATATTTTATAGATTCAAGTTTGAAATTTTTCATACAAGTAAAGTACATCTTTCTCATTATACTGAAATGATTTTTAAAAAATAATTCAAAAATTAATTTTTTACAAATTTTTTTGCGTCAAAACAAAAAATTTGAAATTGGCCATTTCGATGTACCTTTTCTCAAAATCTGTTGGATATATATTTGAAACTTTTTATACATGTAAATTACACCTTCCTCATTATACTGAAATGAACTTTTTTAAAGAAACCTCAAAACTTTATTTTTTTGCTATTCTTTTGTGTCAAAATAGGTAAAATTTCACTATGTCTAATTAAATATTTTGCAAATTTATAAAAATTAAAAATTAACCAAATGCTCATTTCAGTATAATGAGAAAGGTGTACTTTACTTCTATAAAAAATTTCAAACATGTAGTAGCTATAACAGATTTTGGGAAAAGGTACATCGAAGTGGCCAATTTAATATTTTTTGTTCCGACACAAAAAATATGTAAAAAATACATTTTTGAATTTTTTAAAAATCATTTTAGTATAATGAGAACGATGTATTTTACTTATAGATTAATGTTTGAAATTTTTTATGCAACAGATTTTGCGAAAAGGTACACCGAAGTGGCCAATTTAACATTTTTTGTTTTGACACAAAAAATAGGTAAAAAATAAATTTTCGATTTTTTTTAAAAAATCATTTTAGTATAATGAGAAAAATGTATTTTACTTGTATAAAAAATTTCAAACATTAATCTATAACAGATTTTGAGAAAAGGTACGTCGAAGTGGCCAATTTAACACTGGCAGACTTAGTATTCCAACTCCCCTGAAACAATTCTCGAGCTGGATGTACTTCCGGTTTGACTACGCCGGTCAAAGTAGACTTTCGGATTGATATTATTTCCGCTGAGAGCTTTGTAAACTAAATCGCTATTATGCATACAAAATTAATTTTGAAATATTATTAAATATTATATTATTGTTAAATATTATATTATTATTAAATATTATTAAACGTTATTATTATTAACTATTGAAATTATCCAGATTAAAGCTAAAGTGCTTAGACGTTTACGTTTCTGACTTTGTCCCGGCTTGGAGAATGTCCCAGATTTGTCCCGGTTTTGAGTAAGAAAGTAAATGGAGCATAATAAGAAATAAAAATAAAAGGATTAGTTAGTCTTTTAAAAAAATAAACTACTGAAGAATTCTGCCGAACTTTTACCGTACACAGGCTATGATGATCCTGTTTTAATGAATAATGAAAGTCAAACTAATAATTTCTTTAAACAGTATTAATCACCATTACATATAGATTTTTGCTATCTTTACAGTGAAGTGATCAGACATTTCGAATTCGCCGGGAAAATCCCGATTTTTCACTCGGTCTCGACTTGTTCTATACCCCAATTACCTAAAACATTCCAGATTAATGTTTAGAAAATATGTCGCTTTATTAGAAAACTTATGAAAAAATATAAGTTCTTAGACTACCTGACTTTGCTGCAGTTCCATTTTGTAAAAAAAGTTAGTTAATCTGAATTTTCAACATATTTTTCTTCCCCTGGATTGTAATGAATATTTATTCTAGATCTCCCCCATACGTATCATTTTTACAAGTTCATTGCATTTCATATCCTACATATCTTTATAAACCAGGTGTTCATTACTAGAAAGTTCAAGTTTTATTCGGTCGTTTGCAGACGTTTATCAGTCAGGGGCAGACCCTATTCGTTGTCCTTGCTTATTTAAAAATCGAGTTTGAACTAATTATAAACGAAGAAATCTTGAAGAGGCACTTGCAAACGTCTTCGAGCTTCTCTTAAACATCGACGAATCTCAAAATATCGCGAGGGAATCTTTCGGCGGGTCTTTTGTCTGAGACAAGTTTCGGTTTTTAATTTTCCCTCTCAGTACGGATGACGTAGAAGTGACGTCAAATGATTCTCAAAAAAGAACTTTTTATCTAGGTATCCGAAAGAATCCTGTCCTCAGCATGAACGACCCGCAATGAATCATTTTATTTCTTAAGACAAAGTACCCGTCGGCGCCTCTAAACGGTACTTAATAAAGAAACCTACCTAGATCGATAAATTCCTATAAAACTCTCGTTGTGACCAATTTTTAGCCGACATATATTTTTCGGGTATACACAGGATTACCATACGTCCGGACATTCTGGATTTCACGCTTTCATCCGGACTAGTGTCCGGATTTAAGCCTGTGAATTCGCCATTCTGACGTCATTCTGCCAATGAAAGAAAATTCATTGATTACACTTACATCCATTGTTGACGAGAATGTGGATAAGCCCCCTTACTGGGCTAGGCCCCACTTCAAACTGAAAGTTAAAGGCTTTGACAGTTTTGTTTTAATTCTGTATTTCATTACTACAATTCTGAATTTCTGAACGTTGATAAAAATTGCATGTTCTCAGCATTCCTAACATTTTATATTTATTTTAACTTCCTCAAACTCGTAGGCAGTATTTAAAATTTTATACTAAACTTCAACCCCCCCCCCCTTCCGGTGTGTCCGGATTTCAACTACAAAAATTATGGTAACTCCAGGTATACAGAATAGATGTGATATCATTGTTTTGATTCTTCAATAAATATTGCACATTTTGGCGTGAACACGTTATTATTCCCACAATTTAATATAAAATTATTTGACTTTCTCTTCTTCGGTACGTTACGAATATTCAGGAAGAGGGGGTGGAGACTGACGTAACTTTCAAGGCGGGGCAGGGAGTCCGAAATTGGACTGTATTGATTGATTCGGAAACTAATCACTATACAGTAACACTTCTGGTAAATGAGCGCCTGAGACGCGATAATTATACTTAACATAAATTTATAAATTTGGAAGGAATCAATTAGCCTGAACTTTTAATTAGACTCTAAAATAGACTGATTTTTTGCAAGTAATAACTCCACGTTATTTTTTTTAATGTTAATTGTGTACGTATACCCGAAACGTAACTCTTACGTACGTATACCGTACGTAATTGACAATATGGGAGGTTTGTTCAGGCTGGGATAAACTGGTGCTTTCTTACCTTGAATTTCATTAGCATACAAAGAAACTTTAGGAATTACTCTCTTAAAGTGGCTGGAATTCATAAACTATGTTCATTCATTCACTCACTTCCCACTCCGAACTAGCCTGCCAAAATTGGCTTAAGGCCTTATTTGGCCCGGAAGGGAAGTTTTTTTATTGAGTTAAAAAAAGTTTACATTCTACACCGAAGCAATGGTGGACAAAGCTACATCGAAGTAGATTCAAAAACAATACATCAAATGTCAAGGTGTAGAGACAGCAATAGATGAAAAACACCAACAATAGCTTAAAAAGTCAATTGAAATCCAAGCACATAAAACATGCACAAACACAAGACGGAAACAGCCAAGAAAGAAAATTTCAGCATTATAACAATTCCCTCTCCTCAGAAAATAGAACTCGAAAAGTCAGTCAGACCAAACCAAAATGCGAAGAACGAAGTAAGGTAATCAATCACCGGAAATCGAAGGCGGAGGCCAGAAACTGTACCATACAGAGCAAGCAGATCGGAGACCCGCCAGTCAACGTCAATGCTAGGAACCCGTTACCAAATAAGCCACAGCGAACCCGAAACGAACCTCATCGAAGAATTCCAGAGATCAAATAATCATAAAAAAAGTTTGTAGAAAGCTAAAACACCTTAATAAAATGGGACAAAAGTGATTAAAATGACACAGTTAAAAAAACCCAGATAAAAAATCTGCCGGAGTTAAAATTTAAAGCTAAAAGTTTACAAATTTAAAAGCCTAAAAATAAAAGTTTAAAAGAGGTTACGTTGAACCCAGACGTAAACTCATAAACTATGTGTAATTCTCGTGGTATAAACCGTTATTTTGTATGGCTTTAGTACAGCCACCCTGCATTCAGTATAAGGAACTAGCACCCTGATGGCGATCTTCTTTGAAAAGTGGGTCAAGTGTTGTTAATTATTTTTAATACTAGAGCGTGGGTCACTTTGAAAGGGGGTGTGATAAAGAGTGCCAATAATTTGGAAACACCGAAAAATTGGTTTGCCGCAGACTGCCAATTAATTCAACACTGCGAGCTGGTACATCCCGTTTTATGATGCAACGAATATGCACGATAGGTTTATGACAGACTATGATGAGTCATACACAGGAGCAGTAATACGATAGAAAATCAGTTAGCAAACGTCCACTTGGAAATATTTTTTTATAAATTCAACATCATATATTTATACTTAGTTTTTTTAATATTTTCGATTGTCTGTTCTCTCTTTTATGATATCAAATTAAATTTATCAAAATCAAAGCATGTGGGTCATTTAAAAAGCGTAGGTGGGTCAGTGTCTAACTCGCGGGTCAAAGATTCGCCTCCACTGAACTAGCATCTTAGGGAAATTAACTCTTTGTGCTCTCAAAAGTTAAAAGTTGTAACTAGATGCATAATTATTCGCTGCTCAACAAGAGCTCATATCATAGCTTTGGAACGTAAAAAAATATTTTTGTGTAAGTTCATTTTTCCTGAAAAACTATTCTACACCTTCTTTAACTTTGTAGGTAGTTTTTTAACCATCGAAAACAAGAAACGTCAAAATGATGTACCGTCTAAAATGGTGCCTAAAAAGCGACATCCGAGTGTAAAGGATTAATACTGGTTGTGTCCTTTATGAAACTTCTTCCAAGTTTTAAGAAATTCTTCTTGTAAAGAATGATTAAAAGCTTTCTTTAATCAGTGTTTTTGGGAGTATTTATAAGCATTATATAGATATAAATCTCTAGATCAAAGGTTCCCAACCTGTGTTACGTGTACTACCAAGGTCACGCTAAATCAATGCTGGTAATGGCGGAAAACACAATAAGGGAAAATTAAAAAGATTTTGTTTTCCCAAGCTTGAGAGAAGTGAAAGTTGTTCGATAAGACACACAGAAAATAACAAATCTTCGTAAATCTAGTTTCTTTTTTAATGGGTTATTAATTTGAAGTGTTTATCTTTATATTTTGATATTGTTCGATAATTTATCCGTTTTTGAACAGACAATTATTAAACTGTCGACTGATATTTATTTACAGTCTAGTTTTAAAAAAGGAAATGTCATTGTCATGGGTGGAAGTGGAAGAAAACGAAGAAGAAACTCAGTGTCAAAGCAATAAAATATTTAATATCTTTCACGAATGAAGAGCTTGAGCAAGCATCATTCTCTTCTAATGCATATAATAAGAGTCAACTAAATTAGATTCCACTTAGCTGATTCTCACTATGAGTAGTTTTATCACAGATTATTATAAAATTATTTCAATGCTATTTTCATGTGTTTGGCGTTAAAAGTGGAACAAAATTTAAAATAAAAAAAAATTCCTATAAATGTTATTAAGTTTAATTCGAGTCGTTTGATTCTTAACCCCTTAAGAGTCGCTTTTTTTTGCTATCTAGTAGGATGACCCCTCCTGTTTTGGAAAGGATCTGTCGTTTCATTCATCGAAGAGGGCATATAATACTTGAGATGCTTATGTATTCTGCGTAATTTGTGTCAAATTATAAAGCTAATTAACGATTAAATTTTAGTTTATAAGCCTAAAAATGCGATAATTCGATGCGCGTCAATATGACGGGATATGTTAAGCTAACCTTAGCACCCCGAAGGGATGGTTGCCGGGAGGCATATTTACAAACCCTACCCTGATAGAACTGAGGCAGGAAATCGGACAATATGATTGGCTCGCTTCGCCGAGAGCCGATGACGTCGCTCTTTGCTCTCGTGCGTGTACTTTTCATTAGTATAATTTCTTACAGTGTGGGATGTTTTATTTTTTATGATATGTTAAAAAATAATTTCATTCTTAAAAATATTACAACCACGGAAGAATGTTTTCTGTGCTCAACTGTGGGAAAACGGAGAAGAAAATTAGGACGACTCTTGTTTTGTTATGATTGCCGTACGCTACGTGCTAGAGCTTAAAACGACCTCACTGCTCCTCGTAGCCAACGATATTGACTGATTTCCTGCCTCAGTTCTATCAGGGTAGGGTTTGTAAATATGCTGCCGGGAGGACGTAGTATGAAAGTAGGGGGTATGCAGAATTAAAAAGTCTAATCAAAAGAGGTTCGGAAGGAACTAAAGGTTGGAAACTGCTGCTCTAGACTCTCGCTACTCTACTTTTTTTGTAGAGACATTTGGTTGACATATGAAACGAAACACTAAGTAGTTAAACATTCAGAATTTCATGTTTTTCGAAATCGGATGCGACAGCCACTATCTAACAGATAATGAATGTGATAAAGAAAGTGGTGTCTAAGTGGCATCCTGTAAAAGAAGAAAATGACCTCATAGAGCTTCCGGAAGCTTCTGAATTAGTTTAAAGTGCTTTATTTTAGATAAAGCATCACATCTGAGATTCTTGTTAGTGTACATCAACAAACAGATCTCTTGCGTAAACCCTATTCCGATCTTGTACTCTAACTCTGCAGCTTGTGAAAGAACGATATAAAAAGCCATGAATAAATTTTCGAGTAGGAATATTACGATGATAAAAAGCTAAAAATAAGAGCAATACTAAGGAATGATGTGTTTGACTGGTGAATCCAATTACAGACATATAGATGAAAAAGAGCAATTAATTTAAAAGACATACCTCTTATCTCAGGTGTTCTATTTTTTCTTATATAATTCAAACACTAAATGTTCCAAATAGGATGGATCATCTAATTAAATAGTTAAGCAAATTTGTAGATCGAGAGGTTGGCAATACCAGAAGGAGAATATCGTCGCTTAACAAACAACACCACCGATCTCGATTTTTTGAAATTTCAAAGAGGAAGAAAATACTAAATTTTTCGC
>BGPR01006227.1:12567-28597 GCA_013235015.1 Araneus ventricosus | reverse complement strand
ACAAACACCACCACCGATTTCGATTTTTTGAAATTTCAAAGAGGAAGGAAATACTAAATTTTTCGCAACCAGTAACGAATATTTTTAAAACTTTTTAACATCTGATAGGAACATAAGACCAAATGTTCCTACCAGATGTTTAAAAAAATTAAGAAATATTCGTTATTGATGGCGAGAAATGGAATACTTTCTTCCTCTCGTAAATTTCAAAAAAATTGAGATAGGTGGCGTTACTTGTTAATCGACGAATTAAGACACTGATACTGGTTAGAAGAATAATTCATCAAGAATGTGAAAACAGTAGAGAATAAGTCGGTGACATAAAAGTGCAGATTATTCGTTTTTTTAATTATAAATCCTTTTAAGAAGCAACCTAATTAGAATCAACTCTAGTATTTTTTTTTTCATTTCTATCATTTGTACTAACTTTATTTTTCTCCTGAAGTTTTAATTATAATGTTTTTATAAATATTCACTTGATTGTTTAGGCCCATATTGTTGCAGGGTGAATGAATTTAATTGTTGATTTCCGATTGCTGCTATATCTGAATGATGGCTTGTTTGCGTGGCGGCTTACTGATGTTTTTACTTTCTCGTATACGAAGTATACAAAGAGAAAGTATTGTAATCGTCAAAAAATTCGAACTCCAGATTTTGACGAATCTCCACGTTTTAGACCTCCCTGAGTCCGAAAAACACAATTTTGGAATTGCGCGCGCGTGCGTGCGTGCGCGCGCGTGCGTGCGTGCGCGCGCGCGTGTGTGTGTGTGTGTGAACGAACACGATAACTCGAAAACTATTAGAGCTACGGGGATGAAATTTGGTATATGGTCTTTAAACATAATTTGTAGGTTTCTATCAAATTTTGGACAAAATCCGTCAAAGGGAAGTCTGTCTTTTTGTATGTCCGCGGTCATGTGAACGCTATAACTCAAAAACTTGATTAGCTAAATGAATAAAATTTGTACACAGTTTTATCGTTATGAATGTAAGTCCGTATAAAAGTTTGGACCAAATCCATCAAAAATAGGCGTTCAAATTGCATATTCAATTTCTTTTAATCCGATTCTCATGCGCATGCGTATTGGTAGCAATCTGTTATTGTTGTAAATTTTATTTACAACAATAAATAATGTTTTCAAACATCAATTGTTAACAATTTTTTTATTGTTGTAAATCAAACCGATCTCATTATTTCAGCAAATCTTTCATTCACACGCTTTTGCAATTGTTACGGTTGTGGTAGTATAAATTGTTTTCTTGGGAATTCAATTCCAAAGCAGAATTTTCGCTTTAGTATTCATTGCATTGCCTATTTTAGGTTGGTATCTACAAGTTGGAACACACCGCTTTCATCGCCAAAATGGTAACCTGAGGAATCGAGCGGATTAATTCCATTGGCAACCCATCGGCTAGATTGCTTACGTCATGGCAAGCGTTTTGCGTGATTTGAGTTGTTTACATACTACGCGGATTTTTAAATAACTTAAATTATTTATTAAATAATAAAATGTATTTTAATTAGTATGATTTCAATTAGTAAATAAATGACAAATAGAACTTAGGTTTATTTAGTGATGATATATTTTTCCGATCACATAATTGAGAGATTTTTTCTTTGTCTTGTAATAAAAACCGTTTGCATGGAATTTTTGAAGTTGTACTTGTTTTGAACGCTACTAAGGGCAAATGTTCTGCTGCTAAATTAGAGTAATTGAAAGAAGCTGATTCCGTACATTCACTAAGCTAGCGAAGCTACTAGGATCCCACTTTGCTGAAAGCGAAGCCGCTGATGTTTTTTTAAGTTAAAAAATTTTGCCCGGTGCCTACTTCAGATGCCGCAGGCATCGCGAGCGCTATTTTTTCTGATTCATTAGAATAATTAAAAGTAACAGATTCCGTACATTCAATGAGCTAGGAAAGCTAGTAGTTTTGTTGAAATTCTACATTTTAAACGGGAGATAGTGCAACGACAAACCACAAACGCAATGGGTTCGAAAAAAGATTAAACGATTAACTTAACTGTGACCGATGCGCGTTTGATTACCATCTTGCGTTGGCGTCTTGGCGCCGTTTTACGAAGAGTGTGTTCCAACTTGTAGATTTCAACCCTATTTTATCGCACCTGCTTCAAAGTAATATTTTTTTGAAACGTGGCAACAGATATTTGATTTCAGGTTTGTTTGTTTTTTTGTTTTACTTTCTCGTATACGAAGTATACAAAGAGAAAGTATTGTAATCGTCAAAAAAAATCGAACTAGAGATTTTGACGAATCTCCACTTAGAAAGTATACAAGAAAGTTTAGGGGAGACCACTCCCGCTGGTTTTATAATCATTTCATTTTTGACTTGGATACGTCGTTATTTATGAGTAATATGGACACTCAATGAAGCAAGAAACCATTAAGATGTATTCTGTACATACACATTACAAAATAATTTCGGTTTCCTTTTCTCATTAACTTTAGCACGAGCAAGAAAATATCCAGTGGCGGTTTTTCGCACAGGTGTTAGAGGCGCTCGCCTCGTGCCTCGAGAATCTAGGGGGCCTCAAACCTTTTCGATGTACTTCGTAGTGCTAAGCCAAGGGCGAATTTGCGACATTGGTAGGGTGAGGGGCCTCGAAGCAATGTTACGCCTATGTCCTCATATGGACAAAATCCTCCACTGAAAATATCAAGAATTTGAACAATCTTTGTGGATATTTTAGTGTCTCTCTAGCGAATAAACAAAATAATAAGACTTTTTAAATGAATTACTGCTTCATTTCTAATTCTTTAAGAGGAACGATTGGTTTCATTTAATTTTTGACTTTGCGAAATTGCCATGTTTTTCTATTAGTCGTGAATAAGTCTTTCTGTCTTCTGATATCTCTCGTAAGTTGCATGTTAAAACAAAGGTGAACAAAAACTATCAAGGCAATAATTTCCAGGACAATCCAAATATCCGAAAGATTATAAGAGACGGAAATGGTTTTTTACAGGCATTGCTCATGAATTATACGGAATAGAAGTGAAATATTTGTGAATCCACGAATTAACAGTTGTGAATGTTTCTACAATAGTTTCCACAGGGAGAAAGTATGCTAATGTGTATAGTAGAGCATATTAGATAACATTCACATAAATTATATTTCACAGCACATTCTGTAATTTTGAGGGTGGATTTCAATTTCTCAGAGACAATATTGTTTGTAACTGTCTTAAGACTGAAATCCTATGAAGTTTTTCTCACACATCATAGTCTTCCGATTTTTAGCAATCTCCGGAGTTCAACTGTAAGTTAGAAGTCTTTTTTGATATAAATTGGTGTCTTAGTGAAGATACTGAAACTCCTCTGTAAAATTATGGAGAAATGAGTTCAAAACATGATTAGTAGTTTGTGGTTATTCACCAACTAATCGTGGGTTTCTTTGAAAAAAAAACACAGCCGGTACTATTTTGAATGTTGTGTCAAATGTCAGAAATCTGTTGATAAATCTTGTCCACAGAATTGTGTCAAATGTCAGAAATCTGTTAAAAAATATTTTGCTGAATAGATTATTCAAGGAGTCAAGGAAGTATAATATGATATTCACAGTTAAACTTTAAAAATTTCATGGGAAAACGCTTCACATCCAGTTGAAAGATTTATATCTAATTAGGCAGATAGGATTCAGTATAAGCCCATTTCCTCTTAATAACCAAATGTCAGCAGACGACATAACTAATACTATAAAAATAGTAAGATCTAATTTCTTAATTAAAAGCTGTTAGTTTCATTTTTTAAAAATGCAGTTTGTTTTTAATAGTAATTTTAGTAGTTAAAATTATTCCGGAAATATAAACATTAATTGATACACGATATTTACTTTTCTCTATAAAAAAAAATTCTCTCTGTAAGAAAATACAAAAGTCTTAATTTAAAAAGTCTTTATCTCAATAGTGCAATAGTTACTTAATGATTTAAGCTTAAAGTTTTTATGAAAAGTTTTGATTTGAGTTGAATTGAGATTTTTGTGATATTTATGTATCTTATTAATAGAAAGATAGAAAGTGCAGGAACCTTGCTTTAATAGCAAGTAATGCAAAATGTCTTAATATATAAAGTTTGAAACATTTTAGATCTCAGTGGTTAAAAATCAATTAATTCGAATACAAATATCGAAACTATTATAAATAAATGAAGTTCGTAATCTTTTCTAAATCTGGATTTTAAATTCCTAAAAAAAAAGCCATTTGTTCAAATTTTTATATTAATATAATTGATGAATGGATACCTGCCTCAACACTGTCAAACTCATTTTGGCGTTTAATATCCGATTCTCGGTAAATTAGAAAGAACGCAAAAGGTTACTTTAAGTGTTCCACACCCTAATTTAGACCTCATTCACTGACTTTGATGTATTTCTCTCTACCAAAAAGTGACACTTTCAATTTATATTTCGGATACGCCCTGAAATTTCAACCTTTTAGATAACCACTCTGCGACAAAATTGTAATTCAGAATAACAATGTAAAATTATTTCGTGAAAAATTGTGTGATTTCATCACTGTCGACATGCTAACACAGAAATTAATTTCTATTATATTATTTTTCATTCATAAAATGCTTATTTAACCTTCCAGCGGGCGCGCTTACGCGAATTTTACGACATATCGTGCATCGTATTGCATATATATATATCGTGTTCATTTTACAAAAATAAATACAACTTTTATTTATGTAATCTGTATTTATTAGTCTACTAGTAAACAAAGATTTTATAAGTAAAATTGCACTTAAATATATAAAATAACGATATAAATATGTAATACGATGCATAATTCAAGTATCTCTTGCAAACCCGCGCCCGCTGGAAGGTTAGTTGCAATATAAAATAAATTATACCTTTAATTTCGGTGATTCTAGAATCATTGTAACAACTTGCGTCATTAACCATTCTTTTCAAAATATTAGCAATGTTAGGTAGAATTCCGATTGATTTATAAACCAAAACTGAAAGAAAAAATTTTCTTCTCAATATAATAATCCTATATAATTGCTTCTACTTGGCACTGATAAATCGTTACGTTTCATTTGAATAGCATTATCAGCACCGAGTTCAGCTTAAATTAGATTAGTCTTCATTTTTCATACTCACTTGCATAAATCTAATATAAAAAAGTCTACAAGTGTTTTCTTGCTCCAATCTTTCATCTCATTATATAACGTTTGGTTAATTACTTGGGTGTAGCTACATTCGCACATAACCTCAAGATCGCCGTAAAATCATAAAAATTGCGTCTGATACATTCATGAAGTGAACTATAGTGGCATGTCAGATTCTGTGCTAAGTTTACAAACGGAAACTTCGTCTTCACCAAACAACGCAGATAAATAGGATAAACCGTACCTAAGCGAATCATATATTAAGACGATTTAAATAAATAGAAAATTATTCTTTAGATTAAAAGTGCTTACCAGTTTGACTGTTGTTGTATTTTCAAACACTTAGAAGACCAAGCCTTGGACGGCGAACAGTTTAAGCCAAAACCTCGGCTGGATTGGCATAGAGCCGATAATCGCAAGAATGCCTGCCTCCAGTAGATTAAAATCAGGCCATACCGAAGTTCAAAGTATGATATCAGTATTCTAAGGGTACTGTAAGGGTTTTTACTTTCAAGCTGAATGCAGAAGTGTCCACTATAGTCGAGATCATATCGGAAGCATTCCCAGTCTTCCCTCAATTTCTTATTTAAAAGCGGAATGCAGGAGTGACCACTATAGTCTACACGTTGCCGGAGATCTTATCGAAAACATCCCCAGTCTGCCCTCAATTTCTTACTTTCAAGCTGAATGCAGGAGTGGCCACTATAATCTGTGTTGCCGGAGATCACATCGGAAGCATTCCCAGTCTTCCCTCAATTTGAAGAGTTAGCAGTATCGAGTCCTCAATACTTGAAAACACATGCATTAACTACACAGTAACATAGCTTTGGCATCATTTACGGCTGAACAATGCCACTCCTATTCAGGTCCAAACTTTTTACTGTTCAGAGACATCAGCAGGGGGGGAGCTGACTTCAGAACGGTATATTTTTTTTTTCACAGGAAAACCGGGAACCCGCTACCAGTTTCTTTTTTGGTTTATCCTATTCTATTTCCTTAAGACACATAAAGGCGGTAAAGTGAGATGACATACAGAGGTCGTCATGTGCATGTAATTTTAAGAGAACGGAACAGTTTCTAACACAATTTCAGTTCTATCACTATCACTTGGCGCTCCGAGAAGGTTTCAACATTCTTCATGAAAGTGGTAAACTCTTCGAATAATATGTTGTTGATACTTTCTTAAAAGTTGTCATTTTCTTTCCTCAGTACTCGAGGAACTATATTGATGAATAGAGTCCTCAATACATGAAACACATTCGTCAATTAAGCATTAGCATCGCTTTTACATTATTTACGGCTGAAAAACGCCACTTCCGTTAAGGTTCAAACTTTTTACTGTTAAGGGGCGTCTACAGGACGAGAGCCGACTTCAGAACGGCATATATTTTCTAAACTGAAAATTGGAAGCCGGCTTCCAGTTTACTTTTCTTTACCCACCTCTATTTCCTTATGAAACATAAAGGCCGGAAAGCGGAATAACACACAGTTGTCGCCATGTGCATGATAGTTCAAGAGAACGGAATAGTACAACACAATTTCAGTTATCTCAGTATTACTTGGCGGTCCGTGAAGATTTTAGCATTCTTCATGCAAGTGGTAATCTCTTCGAACAGTATGTTGTTCATGCGTTCTTAACAGTTGATCAATGACTTTCCAGATATAAATATTTGCATCAATCTTTCAGGCATTTTATGTTCGTATTGCGAGCAAAAAATGAGATCATCCGGTTAGTCTAGTAAAAATCAATGGCCATCTGTTAAACGGTTTATATAACAAAATAACGAGGTTAATCAAAGCATACGAAGATTGAAAAAAGTTAGCATCATTTCTTCAGAAATTAAAAAAAAAATTGTTGCCAAAGCATGGAAGCTTAATTTATAACAAATTGATTTTTTTCTATTGGAAACAGTCTAATATTTTTATTGATCGCCCCAGAGCTGTTATAACTCCCGTATCCACTGCCCGAATATTTGCTGTTAGCCTCCACGTGACATTATTTGTATTATCTTCTTTGTATAGGGGGGATAGCAGCCTTTGGGGGTCTATTCTGGTACCGCCGGTTGGGTTGGGAGTTGGATTGGGTTCCGCACGTTAACAACGGAACCAGAATAGACCCCCTAGAGGGTGGATTATCTCGCCAAAAATGTCACGGAGTCGGACCTATACATTGAGTGGATCGCAGAGGAAGATATTTGTTCATAATAGAGTAAATTTTCTATTCAAAAACCGATTGAAAACTTTCGAAATAGCAAATATCTAGAAATCCTGGGAGAGCTACCCTCCATCTTATCTCTTGCACCTTGGTTGAAAAATAGACGCGAGGACAT
This sequence comes from Araneus ventricosus, assembly GCA_013235015.1. Classification (NCBI taxonomy): domain Eukaryota; kingdom Metazoa; phylum Arthropoda; class Arachnida; order Araneae; family Araneidae; genus Araneus; species Araneus ventricosus. Next base: position 21,137 of record BGPR01006227.1, on the reverse strand, counting down.
CATCATTACCCGCATTTTAACTCGAATGATCATCACCCTAAATCTTTTGCACAGATTTGGACTTCGCATCAACCCCTTTTGCTCCGTGTGCAATCAAGAAAACAGCATCGAACATATTCTTTTAATCTGCAAGAAGTATTTGCCCCACAGAAGGATCTTCTGCTTGAAACTCAATCTGAGTCTTCAAATTTTTTCCTCATATAAAGTTTTTCTTCATACGATTTGCTCTTCGAAGCGCCATCTTCAGGTTTTTCTTCAGATGCTGAAACTCTTTGATATCTACTAACTGTGACTCTCGGATACTAGGGAATGACAGCCTTTGTCGCTATAGATCCCAAACAAAATCAAGCTTCAAACATAACAGCCTTTGTTGCTTCAAGTCCCATAACTCTTTAATTCAAGATTCTTTATATAGTAACCTCTTGTTGCTCATAAATGTGTGACACTCGATTTACTTTTAGTGACAGATTTTCCGAAATAGGATTTCTAATACTTTTTTAACGTGTGCGTTGGTATTTGCACAAATTTTGTATTAAAAAATAATTTTTCTTGTGTCTATTATTGTTAATCGTTGCGCTTTTTTGTTGTTCTGTTCAATTTCGTGGAAACGCTATTGAATATCCAGAGAAAAGTTTTTCCCGAATTACATTATTTTTAAAACTAAAATATTTTAATTAATATATTCTGCCAACATAACAGAATAAAGTTGTACCAACGAGATATTTCTTAGTATTCTTTACAAAGTGAAATACTGCAGGAAAATAGTTATATTATTACTGAAACTAGAGAACGTTGGATTGCGTTCTCTAGTTACATGTTTCTAGCTTCATGGTGAGGAAAAAACTTGTTTGAAATCTACAAATTGGAACGCACTCCTCTTGAAACGTTGCCTCCGCGAGTCGCCAAAGCAAGATGGCTGCTAATGCAAGCACGAATTAATATCCAAGGACTTCTCTAGTCGCAGGAACGGGAACCTAGTAGCTTCGCTAGTGCATTGAAAGCAAGGAATATGTTTTTTGTTATTATTATTACAGAATTCATGCTATGCCACCGGCATCTGAAATGTGCACCGGACAGGTTTTTTAAATTAAAAAATATCCTAGGACTTTACTAGCTGCGGAAGTAGGAATCTAGTAGCTTCTCTAGTACCTTGTAAATAAGGGGTCTAATCTGGTACCCCCAAGTATTATGATTAAATTAAGGATAGAACAAGTGCTGCACCAAAATGAAAAGCAAAAAAAAAAAATGCGACTGGTATGGAAGTTACTCTAGTGACAATCTCTACTAACTTGGTTAATGCGTCAAAAAACATTATCCGCTCACCTTTCATCCATTCTTCGAAGAATAAAGAATATTCTACTAAGTATATGCATGCTGAGCTCAAAATGGCGGATTCTGAAAAACAAGTGACTTCAAAAAATCCGAGCCGAAGATTTTTTTATTAAAATGAGAAACCATTGGAAATCGTTTATTTATGTGAAGAGTTAGAATAAAATCAATAAATAAATCGAAATTCTCTTTAAAAATCTCATTATAACATTTTTTCCGTTATTTCATATTATATTACTCAAAAGAAATTTGATTTTTTAAATATTTATTTGATGAATATTTAAAAGTCATTTGCGACACTCTTTCTCCGCGGGAAGTCTGTATGGACTTCGTAGCTGTACTCGCTGTACTTCAAGCTCAGACATTTTTACCGCAAGTGACTTGTCTGACACAAATCGCATGTGAGTCCCGGGCCTTAATGTCAGAAAAAGGATGCGTTGTCTAATTAGGAGCTTAGATAAATTCGTAAATATAAAGGTCTTCCCATCCCAAGCAAAAATGGAGTCAATTAAGAAAAGCCACTGGACATTCAATCTAAATGCCCATTGTCTTACTCTGTGCTGTGACGTCACATCCGTCTTCTTCTTTTAAGAAGCACACTGGATTTCGAAACTGAATCAGCACACTTTACGTATATCTAGGGTTGCCATAATTACCAAGCATTGATAGGGGACGTTCAAGGGGACATACGACTGTTAAACCTCGAAATTTTTCCGATTTTATGAAAAAATATACATTATTCCCCTGTATTTTCTGAACAATTTAAAACAATCCGCGTTAAAAAATTCCTATAATTATGGAAGTTATAAAGGAAAATGTATCAACTCTTCAACGTAAACACTGAATATGGCCATATCTTTAAAGCGCTATATCTCAAAATGTGTTTTTTTTTTCATATTGCGCGCACGATATCTCAAGAACTATTGAATCTTTTTACATAAAATGCTTACCGAATATGTATTTTGCTATTTTCTACAAATTGAACCACTTTTTTGTGCACATTTCTCCAAAGAAGTTTTTGGGGAGATTAGAAAAGTAGAAATTTTAACTATTTTTAATATTTTTATTTTAAATTGGTATATAAAATAGAAATTAAATATAAACATTAATAAATCGTCGTTAGTTTCTTAAACAAATTGTTTGGATTACTTAGATACCCAAAATATTGTGTTTAGATAAATATTTTATCCGTAATCATGCGCGCAAGGTGACTATCTCATTTTTTCTCCAAAAATGTATACCCATATTTATTACTCTCTCAAATAAATATATACTAATATGAAGATTTGAAAATGTGTGTACTATAAGAGAAAGAACAGATATTTTTCTAGAAAAAAAGAGCGAATTTGTGAATTGTATTGTTTCGGAGATATAATGTATCGAATTTGACAGTTTTCCGCCATTTTTTCGAGGTTTAAAAGTCGTATGTCCCCTTAAATACCAAATAAATAAAATAGGAAAAAGTGGATTGGAAATGGTTTATTTTACTCTGATAAAAAAATTAACAAAGTTCAAGCAATCAAATTAACAAAGTTCAAGCAATCAAATTAACAAAGTTTAAGCAATCTAATAAAATGATCATGTAGATAATAAAAAGATGCGAGGCTAATCCTTTTTAGCCTAGTCATATTTTAAAGTTGATTTTGCTTTCTTTATTATATCATTTTCTTCTTTCACATAATTATAAAATTTGGCGCAAGTCATTTTAAAACTACAACGAAAAATCAAAATTGCTTCAGTTGTCTCCAATGACAACCTGTTTCTTTCGTCCGACCATTGAGTTGACATCAGGAAAAATATTCTCTCCACATTTGCATTGTGGTCTACGATGGCAAATGCGTTACTTATTAGGCATGACTTCTGATCAATACCTTTGTATTTGCAAAAACCTCAGACATTTCTCTTCCATACTCAATTTCATAGTTGCTTCGCAATTTCGGTTGGTATTATTTTTCCCTAAATAATCTCTCAGATATACAAACTAGTTGAATAAAATCTCAGTGTTACTAATACCGATGTTTCCTATTTGTAAATATGCAATAGTATGTTCTATTTCTCCCCATTCAGGAACTTTGTTGACTTTAGGGAGAAAACGGGACAGATAGTAATACGGGCCCGAGTAGTGAAATACAGTAATAGTCTCGTATATATGTGACGTATGGCAACCCTAAGTATATCTCTTGACAGCATAAATTGACCACATTCGGCCTACGAATGATGCATACATCAAATTCCATGGGCATATCTTGCTTGGAGCAAAATTCTTAAAGAATCCGTACAGAAACTTCCTCTCCAAAATCAAATAAATGACTCATTTTCAAAAAAGAAATACCATTTATGAAATAGGGTGTTAAAATAACCTTGCGATAGAGTGCTAAAACAGTTTTTTATATATATAATTTGCTTAATTCATATCTTTAGAAGAGTTAAATATCACAAAACAAAGATGCCCATCTATTTCCCTTAAAAATGCTATAACCTGTTATTTCTAAATACCTGAATACTAATTTAACATCGCTAAGAAAGCAATAAAAATATTAATAATAATGCGTAGATAAATCCTTATTTATAAAAAGTTACCTTTTTATTTTACATTTGACGTGCTTTGAATGATTGGCACGTCTGCTTTTTTTTCGTTTCAGATGTTTCAAGGTTTTGTCAAAACTGTTTCGCCCACTCGAGTAACCAAGGTGCCTAAATAAGCTTTTAACCCATGATTTTTTCTCACTGCATAATCGGGTTTGTGGAAAACTCTTCACGTATTCAGGAAAAGAATAACGGGAAGGATTTTAAAATAATAAAAAAGCAGTTTTATTGTATTTATTCTTTTGTGTGTGTTTATTTTCGTTTACACTGGGGTTAGTCATTCTCACTTTAGGATTTAGTCATTTATTCATGTGAGTTTAAAACCTCCTACCCAAATTATTTGTCAAATGAATGCATGTGAATCTTTTTAGAATAACGCAGTTAAACGAATTCCGTGTGACTGAAAGTTGTATTAAAAGTTGTACTGATTGGATAACTTCTCTTGTTCACAGAACAAAAACACCTGTTTAAAACAAACAATGTTTCAAGCTCTATGTATCATGAATAAAATTAGAATAAATTTTCATTTAACATGCAAGATTTGCATACCTTTTTAAAAAAGCAAAGCACTGTCCACGCTATTGATTCTTTTCTGTTCCATGCATGAATTAGTACATTATATATAATAATTTTAAAAAAATTAGATAAACTAAACAAAAATTAAAATTAAACAAAAAAGCATAGATAATAAACAGCAGATTTAGACAAAAACGACGACAATACAACTTTTAGCGTACAAAAGCAACAGCCTCAAGTGATTGCATCAACAGAAGTTTGAAACGATAGTATTTAAAACACATAAAAATGAATTTCGAAAGTAAAAAAAGTTTAAAAAGGAAGAAATGAATAAGGAATCGAATGGTAAACTTTATCAAAGACCACTCACCATAAAAATTCCAAAATTAGACAAGATTTTCTGTCAAGGGTAAGATTATAAATCAAAAGTATACCCTTTGTGGCCTGAATCCTGTCCAATATCAATATGAGAATCATTTTGACAAATAAATTGAATTTTTATTAAGGTTTTATTAATTAATTTAATCAATTTATTAATTTGTCATTTTATAACAGATATAATAATTAATGCATGCATACTGTTTATCATCATGTATACATATGATTGTAAATAATAAAACAGACAGAACACATATGTCCCTGGCATCACAAATTGCCACCCAATTTCGTAACGGATATAACTATGAATGTAAGAAAACCAGAGACTCTCTAAGATATACACAATGAAGAATAACTCGTATTTGAAAAATATATTCGTGTTATTCTACCGATTAGGACATCATCTTAGTAAACAAAACGTTACAACGTCTTAACTGAACATAAATTTTGGTTATTCAGATGAAATTCCAGAATCATTTTTTGAAATTCCTATTAATAAAATATTTTTCCTTGTATATCAGATGACGAGGAAATCCAAGTTCACTGAATTTGTTTCATTCATTCATGCAAAAGGGAAATAAATAATAATCAGAATTAGTTTGATCATTTTTTATAGCCATCAAAAGAATCACCATATTTAAATAAAAATACCATCGTGCAATTTATTGTTCCCTTCAACACATTAAAATTACAGTATAGATTCCCATTTTCTTCTTTAGTTTATATTTTAAAAAAAGAAAGGAAATAAGAATTAGCATTATTTTTTATTTTCTTAAACTTGTTCAAGTAACTGATTATCAGAAGAATCACAAAATTTAAATAAAATAGCCGTCATGAAACATATTGTCACCTTCAACGGATTAAAATTGCATTCTATATTCCCATTTCTTTCTTTAGTTTATGATTTAAAAAAAGAAAGGAAGTGTGAATTAGCTTAATTTTTATTTTCTCAAACGTGTGCAACTAACTGATAATCAAAAGAATAACAATATTTAAATAAAATTGCCATCAAGCAATATATTGTCACCTTCAACGGATTTAAAAAGTTGCAAAGTTGATTTCCGTTTTTATATTCATGAGCTGAGTAGGTAGACAGTCCATTAAAGCGAAAGACTGAATGTGTTATCATTTTTATAGATTTCGGAAGCGTGAGTCTACTCTTAAAGGGTTAAAAAAAGCTCGTCCTTAGCTCTTAACGGGTGTTTCACTTTACCCTTCAAGGAGTGGACCATAAGAGGTCCTTTGCTTCACCATTTTTGTTATCCGGTGTAGTGGAGCTATTAAAGCCCGTCTTTTAAAGGGCGTGAGTACAATACCAAAATGGGTTACTTAAAAATTATGGCTGCTCAGGCTTGATAACTAATGGATTTGAATCCATATCTTAAGAAGTGTGTAGGCATTCGAGTTCCATGCTTGCTTACCTCATCAAATGGCTTTTAATCGATTATAAAATGCATCTATACTTCAAGTGAAGACACTGTACTGTGTTGGAAATGAGGTTGATGGCTTCTGTATTTGCAAAAAAGTTTTGTCTTAGGATTTAATACATGAGAAAATTATTTTCATTGTCTACTTATACTTGTTTCTAATTGATTTGCATTGGTTAAGCCTTTATAAGGCCATTTTTTTCTAGTAGTGGTATAATAAAATAGCTTTGGTATTGGGATTAATTTAAGAAAAGAAATTTATTTAGCTTATTGGATGACATTATTTTTTGTTGATTAATTTTATTAATTAATAATTAATTACCATCTCAAGACACTTCCTTATGGTTTGAGATCAGAAATTGGAACATCCAGGTTTTTGTTTCATCGAAAATTTTGGCAAGAACTTAACGCCAACCTTTAAAAAATGCATTTAAAAATAGATGAATTTAGTGGGAAGTATATTTCCACGGGCCATAGAAAGGGTTAAATTATGTAATAAAAAAAATGCAAATACTTTTCAGGATTATGCAGTTACATTGTCAACTTTCACATACCACATTTTTTATTAACCCTCTAAGCGTTTTGCACGTATTTTTCCGTTTCTCATACTTAGTTCAAAAGCAGATAATTTATGTTTATTTGTATAATTCATTAAAATACCATGGATAAAATATTCTTAGAAATTTAGAGATTTGATCAAATACAAAAAAGATCCAATTATTCACTTTAAAAACACATTTTTAAGACTTTAAAATTAGTATATAAAAATAGCAAACCGCTCAGAGACTTTAAAAGACACTGGCTTAAAAAAATCCCGAAAGCACGTCTTAGACGTTTGGGCACATATAACATAACATGATATAAAATAACTTCGAAGTTATTTGCTCTTACTAAATGGGCTTATTTATACTCAAATGTACAGGGTGGTTATAAATTATTGAACCCATTTCAAAAATTAATCAAAAAACTAATAGTGTTACAACTTTGTTTTCTTAATGTGAGAGCAAATAAAGAAGTATTTTGTAATGGCCGTAATGGTGGCGAACCATTACGGCCATTTATAATTTTATTACAGAGATTTATAATATTATTTATATTATAAATCTCTGTTAGGCATTTGTGAGAGTCAGTGGCACAACATGAGAAGGAAGAGAAAAAAATTAAAACCGGTTCCCGATTCTTTTCTGCTAAGTTTCAATTCAAAAAGACTTTCAGCACACCAGTGGTCGATCCAAGTTTTTTTAGGGACCCATTTTTGTGAAAAAAATTATTTTTGTGAAAAATAAAAATATTTTTGTGAAAAATTGTTTTATCATGTAAAACCTTCAATTTTAACACTCATATTTCTATATTTTACGTTTAATATCAAGAGTGTTTCATTGAACCAAATATATGCAGTAATTTGATATAATACTGGGAAAAAAATACTCATATATATATTTTGTGCAATGTCTCATTCAAAAACTTTTAAAAAAGAAGTCATATTAAAAAAAGTAGCCGTTTTTGTGAATTTGTGTTTTGTGAAGAGGCCTTTTTTATGAAGTGGAATTTTGTGAAGGGGTTGCAAAACGGTCCCAATTTTCGTTTGGATCGACCCATGCGCACTAAAATTTATTCATTATTACCCCAAAAATGTATTAATAATTATAATAATTCCAGGCAGGTACTGAGAGAATATCGGTTTACTTTTCTGTTTTTTTATTTATTTAATAATTTGTCAATAACTGTTAAGTGACAGTAAAAATTCAAGTGGATATCACTGTCTGATTTCGTTTTTTATTGATAATTGTTTGTCTGTATTGTGGCAAGTTTTATAGCAGTTTCTTTTTGTCAAAACATTTTTTATTATTTTCACAGAACATGACAAAACCTGATCTCCCTCTACTCCCACTTCCAGAGCTAACGGAACTTCGAGCTCGGATGGCAGAAACTAGTCCGGAAAGTAGCTCTCTTCCTGATGAGAAAAATATCCGCACATACGAAGATTTTTATAGGGTTATGTATGGTACACAAGAAGGCGTCAATATGCTACGAAAGCAGTTTGGTCCCACAGGCCTGGAACGAGCCAGAGCGACATATAAAGTCGACAGAGGTAAGCGTCGATTTTATTGTTGTCTTATAAATTCAAAAAAGTTTTTATACCTGGAATGGAAAAGTAAATCGTTCATTCACGTCCGCTCCACTCCACGCAAATGGCGTGTTGGCACTCCGCGCCACTCCATTTTGTAGCCTATCCATTTAGCCAGGCCCTTCACGATAGTTCCACTCCACGTAAATGGCGTGTTGGCACTCTACGCCATTCCATTTTGTAGCCTATCCATTTAGCCAGGCCCT
>BGPR01006226.1:0-82856 GCA_013235015.1 Araneus ventricosus | reverse complement strand
CTGTTATGCGCTTCGTTTCAGTTACATTGCTATTCCCAAACAAAAAGGTCGCCTGCTTAATGTGCGGTCAATAGTTATTCTCTCTCCGTATAAATCAAATAACTAATCTCAACTGTATCAAAACGATTCCTCAAAAAATATCAAATTACCTTTTCTGCTCATGTTTTGTGACCGAAATGTTTTGATTTTGTAATCCTAGATACTATCTATTTCCTGGTCAATACACAATGTTTATAGTTTCAAAACTACAAAATTATTAAAACATTTTCAAAAGATATTCATTTACATAACACATTCGACAAAAAAAAAGGTATGGCCGTGGATGATGTAGAAGTTTCTGACTCAACTAGTAGTATATCCTCCGGCCATAAACATATTACAAACGCTAACTCTAACACTTTGGCTAAAAATAAAAGATAACGCAATAAAAGAAACTATAAGAAAGGTTTAAGGCAATTTATTTCACAAAACAAACAATATATATATCAATAGACTTGCCATATTGTAGAACAGAACTAAAACAAAACAGAAATAAAATGCAAATTACAATGAAGTTCAAAGATCTTAATCGGGTTCCGAAGAAGCAGATCGGCTCCAACTTGATCAGTTCTCACTACGCCACAGTAGTCACCCGAGTCTGAAGGACAGTACTTTACGAGCTGGAGGAAGGAACTCATGTCCAAATCACTTGTGGGTGTACTGTGGTAGAACGCTTGCCGGAAGAGATGCACTCGCTGTACTGGATGCACTAGACTTGCGTGTGTCTGGTACCGTGCGCCCTTAAACCAAACGGGTTTTAGCCTGTTTATGGAGTCAGATGGGCTTATCTTCCTGTATCTTATAATCTTTCTCCTTATTTGGAGCACTTGAAAAGGCCCATCCATTAAGGCTGTTGGAGTGGACGGCGCACAGCGTCTCGACGGACGAACACATGAACAGTTGACCCTTTGTATACAAAAATTTGGGTTGAAAAAGACATGGATGATGCCACAGGTCTCAGATCTCTGAAGTGTTGTCAAATAAATTCAGATGGTTCATTTCCACTATTATCCTGTAAAATTGCCCGGGTAATCAAAATTAGATCCGTATACAAGCTCAGCTGACAAGCATTGATATCTTCTTTAAATGCTGTACGTATACTAGCAATATCGTTGGTAATTATTTGTACTTACGTTCTGTTGAACCTAAGCGGCACATCAAAAGAAGCTTTAAGTTGGCGATAAGCGTTCACCATGCCATTTTCAGCAGGATTATACGCAGCGGTTCGAATTTTAGAAATAACTAAATATTTGGTGAGGGAATGAAAAAGACCCTCTCAAAATTCCTGCCTTGATCAGTAGTTACGCTACTGGGACTCAAATCGAAATCAACCGGGAGTAGAAAGTCTCACAATTGTGTTACCGTTTGATCAATCATAGGAAACACCTCTGGCCAATGAAGGTAAATCGATCCACCACGCCGTCAGACGTACCTATAGCCTTTAGAAGGGGTAAGGGACGACAATCCAAATGGATATGTCAATCTGCAGGAAGGTAATGAAAAATCACCTTTTATTACCATCTGACTTAACTGACTTTCGACTTTTGGCAGGGATGCACCGTTTGCAAAATTCCTTGCAATCCTTTTTCAAAGATCCATACACGAACCGTTGTTTCACAGCTTTGCACCAAATGAGCCAGTGAATGAATCACATTAATTATAGTGGTTCGAAAGGCTTTCGGGACATGGACGAATGTTTCCTGTAGAAACATCGCAATGTGAATGATATCGGGTTCCTAAAGAAATAGTTTTAAAAACTATAAATTTGCACAATGCAAAGCTAAAGTTCTCTCATCCTGTCTGTGCTCGTGCTATCTCCTATAATCAATCTCAGAAGGAATGCCGATTTCGTCAATACGAAAGTGCATCAGCTACTGTGTTTTGAATACCAGAAATATATCTGATGTCTGTGCTAACTGAAAATAAATTCAAGATGCATGTTGCTGTCGAGGTGACGTCTTATCACCCGTTGCCGAAAGGCAAATGTTAGGCTTTAGGATCTGTTAAATAATGAAATCACGACCTCGCAGGAAATGCCTAAAATGTTTGACAGAAGATAAACAGCAAGTAATTCGCGATCATACATACTATACCTAGATTTGCCGAGGTTAATTTACAGAGAAAAATGCAAGTGGTTGTGTGTTTTTCAAATATGTCTGTTGTAACGTTCTCATATACCCGTATTAGATGCGTCACTTCAAGTGAAGTTTGGCTTCAAAATTTGGATGAGCCAAGAGCTGCTTGAGCAATCGAGTTTTCAGGTCTGAAAGCGAACAGCATTTCCTCAATCAATGGTAGTTTTGTCGCCTTCTTTTGCCCTTAACAAGGTCATAAAGGATGCGCTGTATTTCACGGCATTGAAATGAATCGCGGTAAAAATTAAGCATAGAAACGTCTCGAGCGCTTACATCTTGGGTTGCCGATAGATAACAAGGACTTCAACCTTTTTTTGAAGGTGAAATCCATCTTTAGAAACCTCGCAACCAGAAAGGGAAGTTTATCAGCTCCAAATGCATTTTTTCGATATTTAGCACTAAACCTTTTCTATACCCCTTTGGAAGACCTGTTCCAAATCCTATAATGCGATGCATGGTCAATAGAAGCTATCAAAATGTCTATCCAAATAAACCAAAACAATTTTAAATCCGAATATATCGTTCAAAAATCGTTGAAAAGTTTGTGCGCGTTTTACTAAACCAAAGGCATGTAAAGAAATTCGTATAAACCACATGGAGTAATTTGCGCCGTTTTCTGTTCGTCCTCAGGTTCGACAGGGATTTGATAATACGCGCGTTTTAAGTCCAATTTAGAAAATACTGTTTCCCCACATAATTCAGATGCGAAATCTTGAATGTGAGGCAAGGGATACCTATCCGGTTCCGTTACTGCATTAAGACGACGATAGTCACCACAAATTCTCCACTCTGTCTTCTTGGGCACCAAATGAATAGGACTAGCCCAAGGGCTTTTTGAGGGACGACAAATACCCTGAGCAACCAAATTTTTAAACTATGTTTTCACAGCTTTTAGCTTCTCCGGAGTTAATCTCCTGGCGCGTGAAAAAAACTGGCGGTCCTTTAGTAAGGATGCAGTGTGTAGTTCCATGGGATTTTGGTACAATGTTCAGAGAAGGATTTGTTAAATTTGGAAATTTAGACAAGAGTTTAAGAAATTGTGTATCTCTTGATAAAACAGTTATACCCAAAGATGAGCCGAAAGATAAATGTCCACGAGTTGTTCGATTGCGCTCAACATCTATCAACTTTTTATTCTTAATGTCGACAAGGAGACCGTACCTTTCCAGGAAATCAGCCCCTAGAATAGGACGCGACACGTCTGCCACAATAAAGTTCCAATTAAATAAACGACCAAAACCTAAATAGAGACATTTATTTTTGATACCAAACGTACTTATAGAAGAACCATTTGCTGTAACAAGTTTTAACGTTGAACGATTGCACTTGTCAGAACGATTGGCAGGAAAAACTGAAACAGAGGCTCCGTTATCAATTAAATACCGAATACCAGATTTGGCATCCTGAACGAATAAGCGGCAAGATTCTCTGCCTTTATCAGCCGTCGCCTCAACTGACAGGCTTACTTGTTTTCCGAAAAGTCACAAGGTGGAACGCACTTGTGTGCCTTTTTACCAAACTTTGAATGGTACCAACAAAATGAACGGTTACGAGAAGAGAAACGGATTCGATACCTGCGATGAGGAGATGCATTAGGAAAACGTTTGTAATTAGATTGAACCTGTTGAACAGTAGAAGTTAACTCGGAAATTTGAGCCTCTAACCCATTCAAACGCGCCGATTCAACTTCAACCGAGTTTAAACATGTCCTTACACCAGATACTTCTGCGATTTTATCAGCTGTGAGTGCGAGACTCGCAAGTTTGTCCGTGCTAGCCGACAAGATTTGTTGGGTTGTTATAGGAAAGCGTTGGAACCAAAGCATTCTCATAACAGATGCCTCAATTTTACCCAAAGACAAGTCTTGCATTTCATGCAGCAACCGAGACGGTTTTTTATCACCCAATTGTATATCAGAGAGCAAATTTCGTAAACTTACAGATTCAGAGTCAGCCAGTTGAGATATCAGACGATTTTTTAATTGTGTATATGGGTTAGCATTGGGCCTGCATATAACTAAATCAGAAACATAACTCAATATATCTTCTTCCAAAATAGCAACCACATGATGGAATTTAGTTTCCTCTTGACTAATACCAGAAATCAAAAACTGCGATTCTATTTGACTAAACCATAATTCTACATTATTACGCCACAAGGGAGGGGGTTTAAAAGCGATCCGAGCAATTTCAGCAGAGACGGAAGGTTTAGTAACAGACTCATCATTGTCGTGCGGTGGCCCCATGCTTCAAAACAAACGAGCCGAGAGCACAAGCCGATGTCGGAGAATCTAAACAGTAGTTTTCCAGTACACCATTTGATCAAACTGACAGGAATGAACTAAACTAAAATTCAGAGGTCACCACTTTATGGCCGTGGATGAATGTAGAAGTTTCCCGACTCCAACTAGTAGTATATCCTCCGGCCATAAACATATTACAAAACGCTAAACTCTAACGCTTTGCTAAAATAAAAGATAACGCAATATAAGAAAGGTTTAAGGCAATTTATTTCACAAAACACAACAATATATATCAATAGCAAAAGACTGTTGCCATATCGTAGAACAGAACTAAAACAAAACAGAACAAATAAAAATGCAAATTACAATAGAAGTTCAAAGATCTTAATCGGGTTCGAAGAAGCAGATCGGGCCCCAACTTGATACAGTTCTCACTACGCCACAAAGGCATTCATTAACATAACACATTCATTAACAAAAAAACATTCATTGACATAAATATTTTCAAAAAGATAATGCTTCGACAACATCACGCTAACAATTATTTAAGGAGTTATACAAATTTTAAATAAATTCAATAAGAATAATAAATACTTATGAAAACATTATTCACGTTTAGTAGCATGAAATTCACAAAACATCATTTAACTTTAATTCTACCGTGGTCATTGCTACGTATTCATTATGTCGGTGTTATTCTTTTTACTGGATGAAGCGCAACCAACGTGCAAAAGAAAAAAATAAACAATAGGTACAAACGGATATAAAGTTTTCTTGACATTATAACTTAGTAATAGCAAGTGTATGTTAGTAAAATTTATAAAAGATGTAATATTACAAGAGATGCACCATTTAACAAGTTTCACAATTCTGTTGTATTACACCTTGAAACTTTATTATTTTCACTTTTATTCACTCATTATTTTCATCTTTCGTTAAAAATTTATGCTTTCATCTTTCAATCTCAAAATAGCATTTGCATTTGTACAAAAGCGAGAAGATTGAAAATAATTCTAATTATATTACTACAGCCCTGTCAACACGGACGGCAACAGTACAGTGACATTATAAAGGCTTTTGACGTATTAAAACTTCACATATTCAGTCATTTCAACAATCTTATTTATTAATGATCGCAATTATTCGTTTAATCCTATTTTTTCTTTCATAAACTCGGTAAGAATGAAAAAATAGAATAATCGAAAAGTATACGTATTATCAAATCTTGCAAATTGTTTCTAATGCTTGTTATTTAAGAATGAATTAAACAAAACGATGTTTGAAATCAGTCAGCGCTTAAAATTAACGTATAACTATCACAAAACACAACAATAACAAAATAGAATAAATTTATTTAAAACAGTTTTTCAAAACATAAGAAAGGCGCAGTTCGGTTCCGCGCCGTAGATTTTTCGTGAGATGGTCGGAATAAAATCATAAATATGATTTTAAGTTTAGCTTAGTTTATCTTTTATTCGTTAAATTTTGATCATTCTTAATTAATTTATAGAATACCTCTCTATTTCGTGGAATAATTTTTAATGTATGAAATTATTATTTTATTACTCTTTATTTACTCTACATGAATGTCAAACTTGTGTCACAACATTCTAAACAAATGAGAAATTAGAAATAAAAGTAATTAATTTATGTCCTCGGAATATTGATTTTAAAAGTTGTATTTCATCCCTTTCATTAAGATTGAAATGGCTTCTACTCGATAAAAAAATTCTCCTAATATAGTTAACAATAAAATCTTTAAGAAGCATGAAGAAATTCATGCAAATAAAATCAAAAAATATTTTAATGAACTATTTCATTTTCAAACATAATATTCAAAGCTTCGAAAATGGAAAATGGTGAATCGATTCAACTCTTTACCTAATTACTAAACTAAAGACGCTACAAAATACAGATTCAAGAATTCATATTCTGTGGAATCAAATCATGCTCCCAAGATATATATCAAATGCTCAACAATAATTTAATTTTCGGAACTTAGGATGAGATTTCTGTTTTGTTTATTTTCGGTTAACAGATGTTCCTCACCCATGATCTACTTCCGTTTCCCGATAAAAATCAGATTTAAACAATAGCCAAACCCATTTGGTTAGTGTATCAACATTTAACAGCAAAATTATCAAATTGTTTGATTAAAGGTCTAAAAATCTAAAAAGCCACG
Organism: Araneus ventricosus; assembly: GCA_013235015.1. Classification (NCBI taxonomy): domain Eukaryota; kingdom Metazoa; phylum Arthropoda; class Arachnida; order Araneae; family Araneidae; genus Araneus; species Araneus ventricosus. The sequence continues at coordinate 76,258 of BGPR01006226.1, read as the reverse complement.
CAAACAGGCCATAGACGTCGCCAAAAATAGTAAAAACGAACAATTGTGGCAACTTTTCGACAAAATGAGGCTTTTATTTAATTGTCAGTAAACACTGAGAGCTACAGCAATATTAGCATTAAACTTAATATTTTCAAAGTATCTTTAAACCATAACTTTCAAAAAGCCTACTTTAAACATTAATTAAAAATTCCAAACAAAGTTTTAAAACTTTGACGATTTCCATTGAAGAAGAATTATACCGTAAGTCGGTCCGTGCAGCGGAAGTACTACATTAGCCGAATTGAACCAAACAAAAAAAAATCATTCATAAGGGCAGATTGTCGTTTGATTACGCGTACAGAACATTTGCCATGTGCTTATGCCGCCAGGTGCATTATACGGCAACCTCGTGCAATCGTTCCCACTTCAATATGCTTTGCATCTTGGATTAACGAAACTTGTCCACCCTTGAAACTCTACCACCCTTTTATGCCTTTGTGCACAATATTTATTTTATCTACCTCACCATGCCGTAAATTCCTGAAAAATGCACTCGATATTGCGAAAATTGTCAAAAAAAGTCAAAGTTCCTAATTTAAACCTACAACCAGTTGGCACGTACGGTTTCGGGATACCCAAAGTTGTCCTTAGTTAGTAATGGCACCGATATTTTCTCCTTTCCTTTTCCGGTTTGCCCGGATATTTAATTTTCGCAACAACTCTATCAATATTTGTCAACAGATGCCGTAGCTTGACAATGTCACTGAAATGCTTTCCATCCAGGTCTTACATTGAAGCATTTTTCTCCCGCCGAAGAACAGAAGCGAGAAATCATCCAGCAAAATATAATGTCTTTTTTTGTCAACGCTTCTGGTAAAAATATTGGCGAGTTATCTGCCTTATTCTGCGGATGAAAACTTCGTCTTCATACAACATGGTCTTTAAAGACAAAATCTTTGCTATGAGACTTTTATATGAAGTTAATATAAATACATCGAAAATAGTTCTTCAGACTCGTTGTGCTTTATGTTTCCAGAACGTGGAAGCACAGTGGACATAGAACACTTCATGCCGAATCCTTCGCTATGGAACATAGAGCTGAATCGTCAGCGAAACAGATGGTCAACAATGGATCATTCCGAAATTCAGGCTTTGGGATTTACGGACAATACTTGCTATTTTTCTAGGATCTTGCACTTTTAAGCTGAATAGACCCACTACCACTCCACGCACTGGAGTGGAATGGAAGTGTGATATGAGAAACATGCTATATTCATCATCAATTTAAAGGGTAACAGCATTCATTTCTGAATTCTTGAAGCATATCCGACACCTGAATAGTAAGATTGCTTTGGGATCCTTAAAGATTTAATAGCGTCACTTCGGTTCAGGTCCAAAATGTTTCACTGTTCGGTGTTAAGTCTGCCGTCATCTTCGATAATTTCATCCTGATCCTGGTAAAAAATACTTTTCATCTGAAGTATGATTCCTGGTCTTCGAAGAGGCAACAAACCAAAAGGAATCGACGCCTATGAACAAAATGTTCCCGAAGATGTTTGGATAAAGTCATCAAATTTTATATTGAAACCTTTATATTTTTCAAATCAAATCATCTAATCATCTATCAGATTTTACACCGACAAAAGAGGAGAATATCAAGATCGAATCAACTTTATATTAATTGGTCTTCGTGTTCGATTTAATAGAAAACCAAATTTTCCAAATGTTGATCAAGTGGCAGACATTTTTTAATCAACTAACGGAGAGATGACATCAGAGCAGTATATTACTTTAATTTGAGAAATTGGTGGAAGCGGAGATATTTCTCTTTTGCAGTTCAATGTGCGATCCTTTGGTTTACCATTTATACTTCCTTATGGCACGTTTGGGTGTGAATATCGAATTACATACATTCGCCTTCAAGTCAACATAAGTTCAAGAGAATGGAACAGTTTTACACAGCATTAATTCTACCTATATTGCACTGTTATATATGAAGACTTGAGCCTTCTTCATGTAAGTTGTTAAAGCTTCGAATAGTGTGTTATGAGGTATTTATAAATAGAGAAAACTATCGTTGAAATTTTAATATTTGCAACTGATTTTTCAAATATCCTTTGTGCGCATACCGAGCATAGTGTCAATCTAGTTAACCAAATAATCATAATTATGTTTCAGAATCAAATAATTCTATGTCACTCTAAATTGTTACTTTATTGCTTATAAAATATAGGAAGAGATAGCTTCGCTTTCGTAAAAAATTATACCTCGGGATTTGGATGAACCTCCAGGTATTAGATATGACTGAATTCGAAGTTAAAAAGTAATATTATAGAGATTGTTCCAAATCTTTTCCCTTTTGCTAGAATCTTTGGCGTTGCTGGAACACGTCTATAATTATAGATCCTCGCAAAATACCAAACAAAGCATTGTTATAACTGAAGCAGTAAAGTGCTAGGTACAGTAGTCACTATGTTTTGAAATACTGAAAAACAAAAATGAAAGATAACCGATGAATTAAGGAAGAAACATATAGAAAGATCACAGAAGCTGATAAAAATGACACCTGAAGGCAACTATGAAGCTGAATTTTCAAACGAGGGGTGTTAGCACGCAGATTACGCTCAAAGTTTTAATGCTCTTTCCCTAAGGTAAGCAAATAAGAGTTTGAAACTTTCTGAATAATGAAATAGAGGTTTCAATGTGCTTTTTCCAAGGTAACTGGCAAAATTCCATAAGTTGAGAGAGTTCCAAAAACCGTAATTATAAGTGATCTAAGAGATATATATTCCATAAAGTGTGAAAATTCTATTGAAAGATGCATTTTTGGATTCGAAATTTAAATCTTCATCAATTTTTGGATATGTTAAACTCAGTAAAATGCTCTTGGCTCTTTTTATGACTTCATTTGTGATGGATGATGGAACCATAATTAGAAATAAATGAGACAGTGCATATGCTCCAATGATACACGAGAAAAATAAAAATAATGGATACTCACAGGTGTCAAACGCAATTTTTTAGCCAGTATGAAAAAGTGTAATCATGGACATAAGGACAATAATAAATGCAGGGAAAGCAAAATATTCTTCGAAATTATTCATGGAGTTTTGTTACTTCTAGGAATGTTTTATATATTATCTAATAATTTTGATTGAAAATGTAAAAATTGTTACTTTTAAGTACATGCTTGTAAAAGCTTCGAATGTGTAGATAGATTAAACAGTAATGTAAAGCAAAGAAGGAGATAAACGAGTTTATTATTAAAAAGTATAGTAGTGCATTGATGGTATAAATATTCAAGAACAATATAGAAGATAATTTAAGTTTCTGTATTCTATTAGTATCGATATATGTTTTTAAATGTTTGCACTGCAAGTACATAATTCATAATTGTACAGCGGTCAACAGAAAAATGGGACACATCTGTAACTCTGGTATATATTATAGCATCTTGACAAAACTAGTGTCGATATTAATGGCTCAAGGGGACAGATTCATTCAGATAAAAATTTTATTAACCCAGATAATTAATATAGTTAATTGCTATTTCAAAATTTATCCATTACGGAAGCCAAGATTTTTACATGATTCGATCCGGCATTTTATTGTCAATATGTGAACCAAATTTCATTGCAAAAATTCACGATAGTTAACGAGATAAAAATTAATTTTGTTTGTTAAAAACTCCGCCTTAATAGAGTGAACCCACTAAGGACAGTATATTAAGTAAATCTCAGCTTGTTAATAGCAAAAAAGCTTTTATTTTGTGTGTTTTTCACTGAAATTTCGGAAAATTAACCAAACATGATTCAGATTGATATTCACTACTACCATAAGATATTTTACGATATCTCCACTATGTTGCTACGATATTTGAATGCCGCACAACACTGTAAATATATCGTATGAATGTTGTAGGGCATCTTGTGCCAATAGGGCTCTGTTTTAAATTCTTAATATTTTAAGAATTTTTGAGCATTTCGTTATATTTAAAAATATTTTATAATCATAAATCCCGCCCTAAAGGCATTTGATACCGCCTTAAAGGCATTTCAGTTACACCCAGAAGTGATTGTTATGAATAAAATGTGTAGATTCTGTTCGTTCTTCTGTTGTTTCTAAAAGGTTAGAAACTACAGAAGGCTTATTGGTTAGAAACATTGATTCGAAGGGACATTTTAAGCCAATGAATTTATGTAAAAGGAGGAGACTATATTTTCAGGTGAAAACGATTATTAATAGGATAAGAAATTCCTTAAACTGAATTTATCTTCTTTAATAATAAAGATGTGACACGATTTGCTTAGAAATAGAGTTCTAAAGTATATTTTAATCAGATCAATACAGCATGTTAATGTTATGATTTTAAATTGTGGAATAAATGTTCATTTGCAGGAAGAAATTCAGCGGATTTTATCTGATTGAAATAATTGCATTCGGTAAAATGGTAATGAAAGAATATTTGGAGGTATTTTTTATTTTCTCGTGCACGAAATATACAAGATAAAGAATTGTAATCGTCAAATAATTTAAACTGGGGATTTTAGAGAATCTTCACGCTTTGGACTTCCCTGACAACAGAAAAACGACTCCAGGAATTAGGTCCGTCTCTTTGTGAACGCTAAACGCAAAAATGGAACTAGTTAGAGAATGAAATTTGATATGTGGCGTATACACCAAAATTGTCGGTTTGTATCAAGATTGGGAGGAAATCCGTCTAAGGCAGAGCTTCTCAACCTATTTTACGCGAACCCCTGGGAGGTGACCAGTTGGGGGTACTCGAAATCCAAGTCGGTAATGGCGGACACAATAACACGTAAGGGATTAATCCGTTAGCCCGTTAGCTCCCAGCGCCCTATTTATAGGATAGTTACATTTAACTTTCGCAGCTAAACCGAATGCATTCCATTGTTTCTTTTCCGATCTGTCTATGAAGTCAATAGGCAGTCCTAAGCTACTAAACAATTTTCAACCACCAGTTATCTAGATTTTGTAGTCTTCATTTGAACCCAATAAAGGTTAGTTAGCTTCTGACACAGGCACAAAAATCACAATGAAATTTCTTCCACTCATATAGCTTATTATTACGAAGTGAAATTTTCAGCTGTCCTTATAAGTTAATACAAAATTATTACAGTACTAGTTTCAGTTGCTTTGGCATTGAAGTAATACTATTGTAAGAACGGAATAAAGTGTAAAATAAAAAATAAGTCCAACAAATATTATTACTTCGGATCATATGACTCTGAAGCTGACCTAAGCCCGTAACATTATTAATAAAAACTTCCTTGCATAGGCGGATGGAGGGAGGGGGGATGGATATGGCAGTAAGGGGTAACCGAATATAAAAAGACTAGTCAAGGGGTACGGAAAAAAAAAGGTTCGGAACCCCTGGTGTAAGGAAAGTCTTTCTCACTGTCTGTCCGATATTCCCAAGTGCATCCAACCGGTTCGGTTGCTGTAATGTCATCAGGCATGGGTGAATGGGGAGGCAAACTGTCTGTGCGATCTCGTCCCATGTTCATCCAACTGCTTTGGTTGCTGTAATGGCATCAGGCACGGGGGCATGGGACGGCATACTGTCTGTGCGATCTCGTCCCATGTACATCCAACTGGTTCGGTTGCTGTAATGGCATCAGGCACGGGGCACGTACTGTCTGTCCGATCACGTGTGTGCGGACACGATAACTCTAAAATGCTAGGTGGATAAATCTGATATATGTTTTTTTCCATCAGACTTCTAGATCTGTGTCACATTTTAGGCTAGCAATGTTTAACGGTTGACTGTCTGTTAGTGCGCCTGTTTTTGAGGCTTCAAACTCAATTTTTCAGAACGCAACATGCTAGATATATGAAATTTGGCCTGTATTGTTCACACAAAAACTGCAGTTCTGTGTTGAGTTTTGAATTCAATTATTTGATGCAGAAAAACGAGTTAGGTAAACCAAATTTGTCATGCGGTGCTTACAATAGTCAATTTAATTATCAAACTTTCTATATCTAAATGACATCATTAATGTTTATACACAAAGGCTGAGCATTTCAATGAAATAAGTTCTAAGCGACAACCCAATAATTTAATTGATGCAATTCCGAACTAACTATGTACTTTTCTTATCTTTACCCTTCGCTCTTCATTACAGGGGATTACAAGTCGCCAAATTTGGACACTTTTTGATGTAAAGTGATGGAGAAATAATTGACGAAGAACAAGTAGTAAATTAATTAGCTTCAGAACAGTAAAATTAAGTTCTTATGAAATTCACAATTCCTAAGTTCTCTAATATAAGAAAATTCAAATATTGCGATTATGAGTGATTTATCTGAAAAGTATATATTCCATAAAGTTAGAAAATGATCTTGAAAGAAATCGATGCTGGTATCATAATTAGTCATAGAAGGAAAATTGTAAACTCTCCGTTAAAGCATAATAGTAAAGGCAATTATAGTCTTAAGTCTTTACTGTTCTGAATAGTATAAGCGTTATTCGTTTTTATTCTTCAAAAGCTACATTCTAACACTCAATTTTTTTCCTAAGGTACCTAGAAGAATTCCGTAAGTCAAGAGAGTTCCAATAGCTGTGAATATAAGGGACCTATCTAAAACGTATATATTCCACAAAGTTAGAAACTTCTTCTGAAAGAAACATTTTTGGCTTTCAAATTTCAACTCTTTCTCATTACTTGAAATCTCATACGGCAAACTCATCGCAACGCTCTTGGCAGCTTCTGTGGCTTCATTTGTGATCGATGCAGGGACTATGATTAGTAATAGATGGGACAGAGCATAAATTGCGTAGACGCAAGAGTGAAGTAAATCTAATGGAAAATCGTAGTTATGGAACACAATTTCATAGCCAGTCATAAAGAGTGAAATCATGGACATAAGAACAATAGTAAAGGCAGAGAATGAAAAGCATTCTTCGAAATCAGTCATGCAGTTTATCGCTTTTACAAATGTTTTATATATGACCTTATAATGTTGACTGGAAACGTGAGAAACATTATATTCAATTATGTGCTTGAATGTGCTTCTGATATATAGGCAAACGAGGCAGTAATACAAAGCAAAGAGAGAAACAACGGAGTGAGATATTAAACTATATAGCAAGTCGATGACATAAATCATCAAGAAGCATAAGGAATCCCATTTAAGTGTCTTCATTACGCTGTTGTTATTGAAATGAGATTTATGAAATGACAGCAATGACAGCACGTATTTGATAAATAAATAAATTATCGCTATAGCTTCGAAAACGAGAATCAGTTTCAATAGACGTGTCTTTTGTTTTCGTTTATAATTTGTAAACGTCTGAAGTAATCTGTTTAAATATTTTATAATTTGCAGAAACTTTTTTCGGTTCCGGAGAAGTGATAAATATAATAACCATATTATAATTATTTGCAAGAGAAAGGATGATTCCACTCTTTTATCTAGAAGAATAAACATCCATATTATTTGTGTAAAACTTTTTAAGAGTACAACAATAAAACATATGTATTTCAAATATTTGTTTATATAACATTTCTCCTTCCGTTTTCGATTGTGTTTCGAGGGACTGAAATCTAACTTTTCTACAAGTTTTGAAAAGTCACCAACATCAATCCCAAAAATTCCCAACAAATAGAGGATCAGCTTAAATTCTTGCGAGAGATAATCTTTTTCAAAAACGTTTTCATTCACCTTTTTACGATAGATGCTAGATCCATAAATTTTCGGAGACACTTGTATATTATTTGTCCTCCAACAATTTCGCCGTTTCGTGCTTTTAAAATTCAAGGCCATTTTACTTCTTCTAGTAAATGAATTATCCCGTTCTGAGTCTTAAATTATTTAAGGAACTATCAATCATTATGTATTACTGAATGAAAATTTTGGGTGTGTTACGAAACATTTTTTCAGTGTAGAAAATATACTCTGCTTCTATTTCTTAAAGGTCTGGAGTGCCTTTTGTTGCTAGTATAAGCAGTTACATCTGTGTAGAGGTACAATTGAGAGGTCACAATATCAGCCTTCCATTAGTTATTAACAAGTATTAAATAAACTCATGTAGTATTTGATTTCATCAAATGTTTTCCTGATGTCTTTTCTGGCTGCTAGACAATAATTCTTTTCTAGAATATTAATTTTCTTGAAGTATCAATTTGCTTTCCCTTCGGACCTGCTGACCGGTGTACCGGGCATCAACTTTGAACTGCTCTTATTAATTCAATAATTGACGAAACAACATGCTGTTTTTTTATTTGATTCTCCACTTTCTTGTAACTATCATACTAGCAAGAATTTTTCGTTTCAGGGATAGAATAATTTCATTTATTGAGTTTTTTCCAAAACAACTGCAGAAAATCTTCTTACTTTGCAAAATGATGAATTTGTCTTTCAAGCAATTTCTTGAATTTAATCCTTTCTTTACCATTTAAAATGCTTGTGCAAAATTTTATTATCCTTTGGCAACCATTGTAAATTGAAATTTATGAGATTGGTCATTTTTTTTTCAGTTGTAGTATTGGTATTGTCTGGATGCTGGACACAGGATAACTTTTTTAATTTTTCACCTATAGGCTTGAAGTTTTATTTCTGATGTACCCTTTGCAGCAGTACACAGTACACCAAAGGAAGAAAGTCTCACTTCATTATTTCTTAATTCCGACTGAAGGGGTTGCTTAAAGTATCGAAAAAACAGTTATCACTACCATCTTACAGAATGAATTGAATTAAACGGCTCTTACGAAACATTCTTTTTGGTAAATCGTATTATTTTCTCTTAAATGATTGTAGTATCTTTATTTGCTAGCGTATGCAACTACATCTGTTGAGGTACAAGTTAGAGCTTTGGAGCTTCCAGTTTTAATCAGTGAATAGCAAGTATGGAGAAACTTTGTGTTATCTGAAGCATTTAAACTCGCCAAAAGTTGGGCAGCTGTCTTGTTTTTTTCGTAAATACCAATCGATTTATTGAATTCCGTATATGCAACAAAACAACTCGTATGATAAATTGAAACTCAAAAACGCTATTTTCATCATTTAATGGATTTATGAGAACACAGCGACTCTTAGAATGAATTAAATTAAACGTCTGTTACGGAGCATTCTTTCTGGTGAATCATATAATTTTCTCTTAAAGGATTGGAGTATCTTTATTTGCTAGCGTAAGCAACTACATCTGTTGAGGCACAATTTAGAGCATTGAAGTTTCCGCTTTTCATCAGTTAATAACAAGTATGGAGAAACTTCGTGTTATCTGAAGTATTTAAACTCGCTAAAAGTTGGGCAGGTGTCTTGTTTTGTTCATAAATACCTATCGATTTATTGAATTCCGTATATGATACAAAACAACTCGTATGATGAATTGAAACTCAAAAACATGTTTCTCATGAGTTAATGGATTTATGAGAACACAGCGACTCTTACAAGTTAAAAAATATCAATAAATCTTGAATTTAATCATTGAAATATATTTGATGCCTTTTATGCGTAAAAAAATGATTTCAGCAATACATTTTTGTTAATGTATTGATACATAATAAATAATTTAGAAGAAATCCCTCATTAGATATTAAGCTTTTGAGACGTCACATGTATCGTAGATGTAACATAAATTTTAGAGAATAATGTCTAGCATCTTGATGTAATATACAAGCACCGTGTAGTATCACCAGACAGGAATCGCTATTTCTATTCGCAACGTCATGCAAACACTTATGTAAGGAATCATACAAATTTTTAATTAGTTTAGTATTAATAAAAAAATATGAAAGCATTCTTTATATATGTTAACATAAAATCCAACATGAAATCAAAACTTCACATTAATACTACACTTGTCATTACAATGTTCTCAGCACATCCACATTTTTTGGGGGGATGGAGTTGGTTGAGGCCCGATAGCAACTTTACCACTTCGCTGCTTACATGACGTCCAATGAAAACCTGTACCAATGAGAAAAAATTAGTAGTGTTTTGTCGTTGAATTTTCCATACATTCACATAAAAAATGTCACATGTACAGTATGGTCAAAACTCGGTATATTCAAATAACACAGCCTGCAAAAAAATAATTTTTGAATTTTTTTTAAATTTCGATTACTAATTTTTATGTTATTTTTAATGCTGATTCTAAAAATGACATCTATTTATTTCTATCAAGTAAGGATTTTTTACAAAGTCATTGCCCATTTTGAAGGAAACAACTGAAATAGCGAGCAAATTCTCACTGTTATCCCAAATTACCTTTACTGCTGATGATTTGCTATTGAAGTGTTTTGATTTTTTAGTATGACAACTTTCGACTTTGAAATTTATTTTCCGAAGAAAATGATTTTACTCAGTCTTAAAATTCGAAAATTATTATTTAATGTTGGAAGTTTGGAAACCGTTTTGTTGCATTTTGTTCCACGAAAGCAAATTAATTGTAATAGTTCAAACAACAGTTACAATTAACAAGAGTTTTCATCCATTCCTTCCATTACGACTATTCTTCTTTTACTTTATAAATTTTATTTTATGTGTTTTAATTATTAATCGTTGCAATATTTTGTTGATGCAATCACTAGATGCTGCTGCGTTGAGCGCGCAAAAAGGTGTATTTTTATCGTTATTGTTTAATTCTTCTGTTTCTTATTTATGTTTTTTTTTTCTTTTTTTAACTTTTTAAATTTTTGTTTTATTTTTCTATTATTTGTAACAGTTCAAAGAATTATTCGGTTAGAGTATCAAAATTTCTGGTCTCCAAGTAAGAAGAACTCCATCAAGTGTTAGTATGAGAAATTAAAGGAAGCAGGAAATGTGCATCGGTGTGAGAGATTTTCAATCCTTAATTGTTCATTCCAATGCTTAATGGAGTTCTTACTTGGAGACCGACAATTTCGATACTCTAACCGAATAATTCTTTGAACTGTTGCAACTTATTTGTTTTCGTGGAACAAGAAACGCACCAGACATGACTTCTGCTGCATGGTAGCCATTTTGACACTTGCGTTGGATTGCGCAGATTTAGTTCGCTGTAACTGCGCGGTATCTACCTGAAAAAACTTTTTGAGCTCCGCTCTCATTTAAAAACAACGCAGTTGATACATTAAAGATTTTTTTTATTGATATTTGAATCTTGTCCAATAATTTATGGCCATCCTATATATAGTTAAATCTTTAATTTAATGCCTTTTATACGTGCGAAATTAACTTTAATAACACATTTTTTTGATGTATTGAAACGCAAAAATAATTCATAAGTGATCTAACTCACACGCATATTTGTGTTATTGTTTTTACTGGATGAAGCGCAATCACCATGCAAAAGAAGAAAAAAAATTAAGTAATAACTGTAAACGGATTTGAACTGTTTGCAAAGAATGATTTAGCAATAGAAAGTGTAAAAAAAGTAATTATAAGAGATGTACGATGGAAAAGATTTTACGATTCTGTTGTATTACACCTTAAAACATAAGAGTCATTATTTTCATCTTTTAGTAATAGCTTATATTTTCATTTTTTGCTAATAGGTAATCTTTTCATCTATTGCTGTTCTATTCACCTATTGCTTATATTTTAGTCTTTTCCTAATAGCTAATTTTTTCATCTTTTGCTAATACCTTATATTTTCATCTTTTGGTAATAGCTTATATTTTCATCTTCTGCTAATAGCTAATCTTTTCATCTTTTGTTAATAGCTTATACTTTCTCCTTTTGTTAATAGCTTATATTTTCTTCTTTTGCTAATAGCTTTTATTTTCATCTTTTGATAATAGCTTATATTTTCATCTTTTGCTAATAGCTTATATTTTCATCTTTTGCTAATAGATTATATTTTCGTCTTTCGATCTCCAAATGTTATTTGAATTTGTACAAGAGTGAGTAAATTGAAAATAATTCTAATTGTATTACTACAGTCCTGTCAACATGGACGGAATAGTAAAGTAAGATTATAAAGGCTTTTGACATGTTAAAACTTCAGTGCCCCATCGTCGCTTCAGCAATATTATTTATTAATGATTGTAATTATTGTTTTAATCTTATTCTTTCTTTCATAAAATGTGGATAATAATAATAGAAAAATCTACATATTAACAAATCTCGCAAACTGTCTTTAATACTTGCTATTTAAGAACGAATTAACCAAAATGATGTTTAAAATCAGTTGGAGATTAAAATAAAAGTATAAAGCCGGCAAATCATCTGTCGTCTATTCTATCCATTTGTCCCAACACTGCTTTTTTTCCACCCATTCAAATCGAAAAATCAGGCCCGTCTTTCATCTGAAGCTCCAAAGTGCACTGGCAGTCGGCGAGAGCGATCTTCTCACCCCCTTTACAGCTTCTCTTCGATTGCCCCTATTTCCCCCACCAGCGGATTTCCGATAAAGGTAGCCTCGTCGCGAGTTCCCAATCTACACAAATCGTTTGATGTGCCGACTACCCTCGCAAAGGGTCCCACCTAAAGAATCGGCGCAAGAAGTGCTGGAATTTTGTTTGGTTGGAATTCCATTGGTTCGAATCATTTGTTATAAATTTCACAGGTTTTCGACCTTGACGTTTGCTTTTTCCTTCCCGTGTTCCAAAATTTCCATTTTGGAAGAGGTATGAATGACCTGCTTAACAATCACAAAACATAACAATGAGAATTATAAAATCAATTAAATTTTTAAAAACAGTCTTTGAAAACTTATTTGTGTGTCAAAAAGTAAAAAAATATATAATTTAATTTATTTTTTTACTTTTTAAACTTTAATTAAGGATTAGAATTACAAATTTCATCAAATCTTGAAATCAATTTCTTTTCTCAAATTCATTACCACGTGCCTCCGATAGTAGTGAATCCGGTTTAACTCCTTAATAGCGATGCAAGAGTTATAGTCGTCCATTGAATTATGGCGTTTATAAATCTATTTTCTAAAGTTAAGTTCTTTATAGACTTTATAATTCGGTAGAAAAATTACCAGTAATTCATTAAAATCTATTTCAATCAATGCAAGGCAGTTATAAAATTGGATCCTACAGAAAATTACATTGTAAAGGGGTTCATTAAGTTAATCGATTAACTCATAATTCAGTTCTAAAATATTTAAATAATGTTTTGTTATCGGGAATACATAAGTTACAATATTTGAAAATTCTGGCGTATCAGGAAATGAATGAAAAATGAATAATAAAATTCTATTTTCACACAGATGGAAAAAATCAACTTAAATGAAATTGTATAAAAATGAAAACAATTTGACACGAGGTTTTCCTCAAGTAACCGAATTGTTCAAGTAAGTAAAAGAAATTTTTCTAGAGTCTGTCAATAATCTGATTAAGAATCTTATAATAATTTTTTAAAAGTTGACCGAAATTAGCATTTTATTAGTGTTACATTTTTTCACTCCATAATGAATTTATGAACTTGCGTTATAATGAATTTAGTTGCAGAAACATTTAAGAGTTGACGCGAAGTAGACAAGATATCAAAACTCAACAGAGTAATTAAATTTTACACGAATAATTACAAAACTTTCCATCACATGTCGATGTCGGAAATGGAAATACTCAAAATCTTGGTATTGCAATAAGAGAAGAAATTACTTTATAACAACCCAATAACTAGTGGCTCATAACTAATATTACACTTTTCCGAACACTCATCCCTCTATATTACTTGAAAACAATTTGACTTGATATTTAATTGAATCAATAACCTCACTTAAGGAACAAAGAAAGTCAGCTGATATTTAAAATAATCGACTTAGAAACTAAAAGGTTAAACTAGAAATTGCTTTATTAGTTTGTAGTTTGTGTCTACAGTTAATATAAAATCTGTAGGCTATAAAGAGAATATGAGTCAGTTACTTTAACAAACAATCCAGATTTTGAAATTTTCTGAATGCCCTATTAACACAAACTCCTTTACGAAATATCTATGATGTTGCCACGATATTCTGAATGTTGCGCAACATCGTAAAGATATCGAATAAATATTGTTGAGCATCTTGTGCTAATAGAGTATACTCAGTTATTCAGCATCATATTAAAGAACGGAGAAACAAACTACACATTTGAAAAAGGAAGCAAAGTTTTGAGGAATTAAGATTTTTTAAAACCGAAAATGAATTTCTGGAATATCAGAAAAAATACAACGGAGTCGATGCCTGCTCACGGTATTCTTAGTAACATGGAAAGTTGCTTCCAGCAATGTTAGTCTTATGGTTGGGAACAGAGCTTTACAGGAGCAAATATGGGATAACTGGCAGCATCCAGGCCTGGACCCCTGACCTTGGCAACAACATATGGGATTTCAAAGGTGCTGGAGTTTTCTCGATATCTATATTCGGAGAGGAGATACGATTGAATGTACTAGATGATTCCATGTGACGTCACTGCCTACCGGGGAAGACTATATAAGGTGTGTCCTTAAATCACGGAATGAGTAAATGTTGATCGACTTTCAACGTGTTGGTCGATTGGAATCGCCTTGGAGTCGGAACGTTTTTGGAATCTTTCTTTTTAGTTCTATCCGCTGTGCGAGCTAGTGAGCTGTTAGGCGCCAAGCGGTATTGAGTAGTGTGTGTTGATCGACTGGCACGACTGCAGTTGTGAGTGAGTTTCGTCTGCAGAGTGAGCTAGAAAGCCAGTGAGCTGAGCGCTATTCAAAGTGTTGTTATTGTTATTATTAGTTATTTGCTGACTGTTTGTGTTGCTAAATCTGAAAGTGCTGAACTGTTATTACCCGTGTATTGTTGTTTGTTTGCGTTGCTAATCTGTGCAAGATTTATTGTTCCTGTTACCTGTGCTACGTGTTTTCCTGCATATTTGTGAATAAACCTTAATTCTACATTATCCCGCTTGTTGGACTGTTTACACCATACACTCACGGAACGATTTTTATAACAGTATAAACTTCAAATAAGTTGCAATGGAGCCAATACATTCTCACGTTATAACATCAAATAAACCCCAGTTATTTATTTTTGGAATCCAGTGCACATCTTACAAGACAAAAAGAGGTGACGTCAAAGCACAGCGTAAAAATAATATGTATGTTAGACGATATTCGCAGTTACGTTTGACACATAACTACGACGCCTCGAGAATTGACTCCATGATTTATAATTATTACAAAATATGAGGTTCCTTTTAGCATATTTCATTTAAATTTTTATTCTATTACTGCTTTAAATATGACGACTTTTAAAATGGAAGCAAAGGACGTAAAACTTCCAAGAGGTTGGTTAGTGGACAGGGAAATTAGTTAATTTCGTGTAATGAAATCTTAACAGCTTGATGTTACAAAATTTGAACTGCAGTGTCTGCAGATAATTTTCCACGTTTGCAGCTGCACCGCCAGTAAGGAAAAGGTTAATAGAATTTCATAAAAGAAATAGATAAAGAAATCAGCAAAAAACAATAAAACATTAAATTTATGCCTCAAAAGCATTGAAATATGTGTTGCTAAATAGACTGAAGAGTTAATGGGTCAAGACGAGTAAGTATGTTCATATGACCTTTTCTCAAAATGATTTTTTCTTTCAGATTTACATCTTCCAAGTACGCCATAGGTCTTTATTTTCCAGGAAAATGTTCAAAATTTTTAATAAGGACACCTGTTACTCTCTGAATTAAATTCTAAGTAACGTTTTTTAAGTTTCGAGTTCATTTGGATGGTTAAAAGTTAATTTTGTTTAGGGAAATACATAATTTTAATGAAAATTCTGTCTGCGTAAAAAAATATATATACTGCTTAAAAAAATCATAAACTCAAGAAATTTTCATTTTGCTTTAATCCTAATTTAACTCAGCCTGATTTTAAAATTTAATAAAATAAAGATGGATATCAACAATAATTGTTCTAAATATGAATTATTGTTTTTGCACTAAACATACAAAAATATTTCTAAAGATTGAAGGATTCATAATTAAATTTTAAAAATTAATTTTTATAAGAAAATTCACAACTCTAAAATTTTCGCATTACATGCAATCTGGAAAAAATTGTAATTTCACAGGTATTAAACTATAGACTCTGATTCTTTTGTTCGAATAACTTAATTTTATGAATAGGAAGGTAATTAGTATTGCCATTTGTATTTATTGTTGTCAAATTACGAAATAATAATAAAAATTAAATTTTTATGGCATGGAATTCTAAATTTTGGTATTATTTGCTTTTATAAATGCATTTTATTATCAAAAAATAATTAAATTTGTCTATAGATAATGTTGTTTTTTTTATTATTCACAAAAAATGTCATATGATAAAATACAAGATAAAAATAAAAATAAAGCAACGATTTGAATGATTTGCGTCCTTTTTACATGCATGTTAATTATTTTGTTTATTCACTATAAACTGTGTTTAGTACATTGAAATTCATAAAAATTTTGCGATATTTCGAGGTGAGACTCTCACAGAACGATAAGTTCGTAGAATTTTAGCGTTTCAGAGAAGCTGACACAAATCCTTTGAGGTCACTGGCATCTTCACTTTTGAAAACAACGTTCTCCCAGATAAATTGTTTTTTTCATTTGAGGATAGTGAATGAAGTGCCCGTACAAGAAAACACGACACAAGAGTAGTCAAATTCATCAAGTGAAGTACTAATTAACACACCTCAAATCAATTTACAGCCTGCAGAACTTGGAACTAGCGTGTAAAACCACCATCACCTACCAAACACCTACATAAAATCTCTCCTATTTCGAGGAGACTTAGTCAGGCGACAGTAAAGCACAGAATTAAGAAAACAGCAGTACTCTTAACCACTATTGACAATAGGAATGCGCTTAAAGCAAATTTAGAGAAATGATTCCAAAATGTAAGAAAATTAACAAAAGAACAAAACTACCAAGAGAAAATTTAATTTGGGATCAGGTGGAGGGATCTTGACAGTTCATCAGACATTGATGAATGTTCAAACAGTATCAAGTTTACTACACCAAAGGAGAAAAAGGAAAAAATGAAAAGTAAGACGAAGAAAGATGCAAGTCAAGATGATATTCATTCAGATTATTTTTCCATATTTTTTGTCGCATTACACATGTTGCATATTTAACATTAAATACAGCATAAATTTATTTTATTTTAAATTACCATGGGTTTATACACAACTTCAAAAAAATATGAGGCATATCTCCCGGAATTACTCTGTGTTTATCTGAAAACATATTACAGGATTTAGCATACATTACACTTTACACGAGTTATAACATGGTGTTTTGTAGAAGGAATATACAAAGAAGAGCAATATTTCATTAATTACAAACAAAAGGAAGAAGCAAACATCAACTTACTGAAACAATATGCCACAATAAATTATTTACTGCAAAGCCAATTTATATTTTCATGGTGGTGTAAAATATTTTCAAATAATAAATAATTAATAATTTTATACAAGAATAAACATAATAGGACATAAAATAGAATTCAAAAATGCATTAAAGTATAAAACTGCAATAGTTACAGTATCACAAACACTATAAAGTTTTATACATCGATGAATTATATGACTTCAATATTGTAAATAAATAATGTAGCTTATGCAAACATTTATATATTGCAATATTACACAAGAAAAAATTGCTTTTCAATCCCAACTTGCATCAACTCTCAGTGACCACGCCAAAAGTCAACCAAATTCTGTTTTTCATTATTATCTCACCAACCAGTCTGGTCTTCAAAAAGGATAAACTCTAATTAATAATCTTTACCCATTACTTAGTACTAAATTCACCGTACCCTTTAGCGAACATTTTAAACACAATTCAGGTTTTGATAGCTAATTGAGGTTTAAGAAAATATTAATGTCTAAAATTAATTTGTTGAATGCTTTGTTCAACGAGATCGATTTGCATGCTGTGTCATTCGATGGGAGGACCTTCAAGTCAAACAACCTCCAGAAATTCACCTTGAGTAGCGACTTTGCGTTGTATAATGATTTTGCTAGATAGATGTGTTATGTCATGTCTAGTTGGTAAGCAAAACTAAGATCATTTTGACTCTCAGGTCGGCAAATTGACCTCTCTCTCTTACGATAACACGTCAAACTCCATCGATCGCTCTGGTTTGATTCAACTCCTCCCCTCACCACTTCCGCTTTCTTCCTCAAATACCAAAGGTTGCATTTCTCAGACTACAGGAAGGACTGCCATAATTTGGTGGGTCACAGATTTATAAATTATAAGACAAGAAAGAAAAAATCGACTAAGTTTTACAAACATTTCTTCAGATCTGCAAAAACTTCTTTTGGATATTAACGATATCAAGAAAAGTCTCATTACCATGCTTGAGCAACTATTTCAAAACTTTCATCAGTCATGAGGAGATGGAGACGTATCTAATCCCTAAATGCAAATCTGAGCATTTTAGTTCTACAAATTCGACTTTTCTCAAACTTTAACCTTCGGTTGAGTGCAATACAAATGCTAAAACGTTCTCACCTCATCTGTGAGCTTAAAAATTAATTTTTGCTTAGGCTTATCATAAAGATCGGAAATATTTTCATCTTCAAACTCAATTTTATAGGTGATCTAGACCTTACTAATACTGCAAAAAATAAATTTAAAAATTAGCACCTCCTCCCAAATGCAGAGAGCGCATGCGGGTGGGACATTATCTTTGAAACACGTAACCCACGATCCTTCCGGGTTCGGTGAACTCCAAACGATTAATTTTTCGTCTTTCTTTTCTCTTGTGTGTTTCCACCTTTTAAACATCTTAATAATATAAGATGTCTATAAACTTGTACTGAATAAAAGACAGAAATAGATTTTTTTATGTTCAAGCACAAAACAAAAAATTTACCTAAAAAATGTACATTGCTGTTTCAGTATAGTGAAACTTAAAGCTTTAATAGCAGTATCTTCTCAGAGTGTCAAGGCCCTTCAATTCCTTTCATCTGTTCTTCTGATCTACCCTATTTCCTCGGGCAATATACCCATAGATTCGTTCCGCGTACAATGTATTCAAGGAAAGAAAGTGATATGCAGAAACATTCCATAATCATCCTCAATCTGAAACGATAACAGCATCCAGTTCTGAATTCTTAGAATCTTATCCGTCATCTGAATAGTCAGATAGCTTTGCTGTCATTTAAGATTGAGACATCATCTCTCGGTTGTAGTCCAGAATGTTTCACTGTTTAGGATTAAGTCTACGCTCATCTTGGATCAGTTCTTCCTTATCCTGGTGAAAGAAAACTTTCATCACAAATATGATGCAGTCTTTGAAGAGCTAAACAAACAAAATAAATCGATTCTATCGATTTAAAATGTTCGAAAGACGTTTGTTCAATACATTTTATTGCACTGCATTCCTTATATTTATAAAACCAAACACCACCAGATTTTACCGGAAAAAGAGGATAATATCAAAACCCAATAAACATTAGATTAGTGATTCTTGAAGTGATAGTAAACCAAAGAGATACCTGATAGGAAATCAAAATGTGAATAAGAAAATCTTAGAAGATTTAATAGAAAACTAAACTTTCAGAACTGATCAAGTGGCAACTTTTTTGAACCAACTAGTGGAGAATAACTCCCGAACGGCATGTTATTTTAATATGAAACTGGTGAAGTGTAGAAATTTGCTTCCAGTTCAATGCGCCATTCGTCGATCTCGACTTCTGCTTCATTATGGAACCCATGACGAAATATCGGATTGCATACATTCATCTTCAGTCAACATAAGTCCAAGATACGAAGCAGTTACTGAACATTAGTTCTACCTATATTTTCAGTTATACTTAGGAAACGGGCCTTCTTCCTGTAAGTGGATATCTCTTTGAATAGTGTATATGATGTATTTCTAAATAAAGAAAATATCTTTGAAATTTTAATATTGCAACAATTTTTCAATATTCTTTGTCCATTTACGAACATATTGTGAATCTAGTTAACCCAATAATTATAATTAGGTTTCAAACTCAAATGATTCTATGTAAATCTTAATTGTTGCTTTATTGCTTACAAAATATAGAAAGTTTCGCTTTCGTAAATAGAACCTCGGCATTTGGATGAAGCTGCAGGTATTAGATCTCCTAGTTAAAAAGTAGTATTCAGATTGTTCAAATCTTGTCCCTTCAGAATCTTTAATGTTGATGAACTATATCTTCAAATATAGACGCTCACAGAATACCAAACAAAGCATTGTCATAATGGAAGCGGTGACGTGCTAGATGCAGTAGTCGATGTGTTTTGAAATCTGAAAATCAAAATGAATGGTAACCATGGGTTAAGAAGATGCACTGGAGACTTAAAAAGCTGTTGAAAAAGGAATCCACCAACCTGAGCAGACTTTTCAACGAAAGTTATTTGCACATGCAGTCATCTATACATTACGATGTAGTGTTCTTTCCTATATAAAATAAAAAAAAAGTTGAAACTTGCTTACAATATATAATTGAAGTTTCAATGTTCTTTTCCCAGAGGTAGCTAAAATTCGTAAGAGGAGTCCCAAAGCTGGATTATGAGAGATCTATCTATGAGTATATATTCCATAAAGATAGAAAATTCTCTTGAAGAAGAAGTGGATTTCAAATTTCAATTCTTCTTCATTCGTTGGGGGTAAACTCATCACAACTCTCTTGGCTCTTTTTGCGGCTTCTTGAGATGGATGCTGGAACCATATGGCAGTATATGAGACAGTAAATAGCTCCAAGGGAAAAGAAAGAATAAAAACATGGATACTCATCGATGTCAAAATGCAATTTTGTAACCAGTATGAAAGTGTAGTCATGGACATAGGACATAATAAAAATGCAGGGAAAGCAAAACATTCTTCGGAAATGATTCATGCAGTTTTCCTATGAATGTTTATATATTAACTTATAATTTAAAGCTGAAACTTTAAAATTATTATGATTCAAGAACGTGCGAGTAGAAGCTTGAAAGTATAGACAGATAAAAAGTAAACAAAGCAAATAGGGAGATAAATATGTTCATTATTAAAAGTATAGTAAATCGATGCTAAAGATTATCAGAACAATAAAAATCTAATTTAAGATTCTGCATTATTCTAATCGTATTGAGATACTTTTCCAGAAATACTACACGACAGTACGTAACTCATAAAGATACATGTTATGGCAGAAGCTCAAAACGAAGAATCAGTTTCAATACCTTTTGGTTTTTGCTTTATAGTGGAGACTTCTAAATAATGCGTTCAAATCTTTTATAACTTAAAACGTCCTTTCGATTCCGGTAAAGAGATATATAGAATAACAATATTAGAATTATCGAAGAAGCAATAAGTGTATACTCTTTTGTCGCATAATTAACAACCATGTTATTTGTGTGAAAAAAATCTTAAGATTACAACGATAGCATAAGTATTTCAAATATTTATTTACCTGTACTTTCGCTTCTGTTTTGGATTCTGTCTCGAAATACAAATTTTCTTTGTCTTCTGAAAAGTCAATCAATCCAAAATTTGAAACAGGTAGAGAATTATTTTAAATCTTCCCAGAGGGAATCTTTATCAGAAACGTATTCTTTAACCGTTTTCCGACAGATTTAGATCCACAATTTCTTGGTGATACCTGTATAATATTTGCGCACCTGAATTTTCATTGCGCCTTTAGTATTTAAACCAATCTTGCCTCTTCTAGCTATAACAATTATCCTGCGTTGAATCTAGTGCATAAATTGAAGAGATTTATTATATTTTACAGGATGAAATTTATAAGTCTGTTTCGAAACATTTCGTGAGAAATCAGGTTACTATCTCTTAAAGAAGGGGAGTTTCTTGTTGCTAAGGTAAGTTCTTACATTTATGTAGAGGTACAATTTAGAGGTCCAATCTCCGCCTTTCTTTAGTTAATAACAACTATGGAGTAAATCCATAGCACCAATATTATTTGATTTCTCAGAATGTTTCTCAACTGTCTTTTTGGTTGCTAAATTAGCATTTTCTTTTGTAGAATATCAGTTTTCATTGTGTGAATCTTACATGTGAAAAGAACGAGTACTGCTAATATCCTCAAAAAGAAAAAAATTAAACGTGTGTTTCGAAACTTTCAGCGTGATAAATCATGTTACTATCTTTTAAATGATTGGAACAGCATTTGTTACTAGCATAAATAAATACATCTGTGGAAACAAATTTATAGCGTCACAATTAGTATATAAGAAGTAGGCTATAAATTCATGTTATCCATTTATTTGCTTTCACCGAAAGTTTTCCAGCTACCTATTGTGTTTGCTGAATATGAATCGATTTAGAAATTCAGTATTTGAACAAAACAACTATCGTATGTGAATCGAAATTCAGAAATTTATTTTCTTCTTTCAGTGTTAATCTTAAAGGATTCTAAATAAAACAAAATTTGAATATGGTGTGTCATTTGCATATATTTTAAAATGATCGTCTTAAATGAAAACTGAAATTTGAATATCGTATACCATTTGCATATATTTTAAAATGATCTTTAAACGCTTTTCAGATGAATGAATAAAAGAGCCGAAATTTTGAATTAGATAGTCTGCACGCAAATCTATATTAATTGATTAAGAATATCAAACTTAACATTTTATGAATTTCAATTTATCAAAGCACTTATTCTAATATCAGTGAATATTTCCTTTTTACAAATTAGTAAATGGAATCTTTTAATATCTTCTGATTATTGTATTACTATTTACTTAATGTAGTATAAAGGCCTTAAATCAGCACTTTTGTTTTTGAGGTAAAAAATTTTACTATTCGATGGCGTAAATGTAATAAAATTGTTTTAAATAAATGCCTTCAATTTATAAAACCAAAATCTGCATGAATATTGCTCAATCATAAAACAATACGTTCTATTACAGTAATACATCATCCGATTTCTTGAACATCATTTGAAGAAATAATATTAACACTTCTTAGGTAAGTAATAGTAGTATTGAAATATAAATTAGTATCTGACTAAATATTTCTGTTTGTTATTATCTTATAAGGGATATTTAAACTTATTTCTTAAACTTTATCTTAAACTTCGAAAAATGGTGGAAAACTGTCAAAGCCAATGCATTATATCTCTGAAAAAATGCAATTCTCAAACTCACTTTTTAGAAAATATCTGTTCTTTCTCTTATAGTACACATATTTTCAAACTTTCATTTTGGTATGTAGTTGTTTGTGAGAGAGAAATAAATATGGGTATAATTTCTGGAAAAATAGAGATAGTCACGTTGCGCTATGATTAAAATATTGATCTAAACACAATATTTTGAGTATCTAAGTAATCAAACAGACTGTTTAAGAATCTGAGCCAATTTATTAACATTTAAATTTAATTTCTATTTTATATACACACTTTAAAATAACAATATTAAAGAATAGTTAAAATTTCACTTTTCTACCCCGCAAATAAACTAGTTTTGAGAAATATGTACAAAAATGTGGTTCAATTTGAGAACATAGCAAAATACATATTCGGTAAAAAATGTTATGTAAAAAATATTCAGGTTCTTGAGATATCTGCGCGAATATAAAAAAAAACACATTTTGAGATATAGAGTTTTAAGATATCTCTATATTCAATGTTTACGTTGAAGAACTGGCACATTTTCCTCCATAACTTTCATAATAAGAGAATTTTAAGCGGATTGTTTTAAGAAGGGATTGTTTGTTCAGAAGAGACAGGGAAATAAAATATATCATAAAGAGAAAATTTCCGAGGTTTAATAGTTGTATGTCCCTTAAAAATATCTTTTTACAAATCATTTTCTCAATTTCTTTTCAACCACATAATTTTTCGCTCTGATCAAGTGGTTTCGTTCTTTCTCTTCTATTGGATTCACTATCTGACTGAAATTACTCAATTGGAAAGAAGCCTCAACAAAACGAATGCGACATTATAATCAAATAGAATTGCTCGGAAAATCACAATAGCGGTAGATGCATTATTTCTTTATAAATGTATAATATGGTTAGCTCTGAAATGAGATTCATTACAAGTCTAAGGATTAAAGTCTTCAAAACAAACAGATCATCAAATTGCAATATTTGTGAATAATTATACATAAGTCTTACAGAAAGATTTAAAAGCAAGCTGATCCTGGACTACATGAGAGACATCGTGATAAAGTTTTGACAAAACATGCTTAGATTCTTAAGAACTTCTTCGAGATATTAAAGTTGTTGGTAGGAACGGTCTCGTATATTTCTGCAAGAGAAAACCATGAAACTAAATATTTAAATAATTTGAATAATAAGTTTAGAGAAATAAATTCTTTTAAATAGATAAGTATAAACAACATTCGCGGCGATTTTGTGATGCTAATGAGCTGGATCTGTAGAAATCTTGGTTACAAAATGCTCTTAATCGACGACAATGTCTTTAGATGAGAGTGCATCAGCACTCGGAAAAAGTCAATCAGGAGATATCGGGTGAAAAAAGCCAGACATTCGTTGGTTCGTTCCCGTGGGGCAAAAGAGCTCTCGAGATACATTCCCTTCATTTAGTATTTATGGATTTATGAAACTGTAATTAGAATGTCTGACATAATTTATTTAGAATCTATGAACGCTCTTCGGCTTTCAAAGTTTTTAGAACAAAGACGAAATTTGTGGAACTGTGTTCTGAATTTAAAAAAAATGCATATAAATAAGTTTTATTTAATAACGAATTTTCAATTTAATATTCTGTAGCTTTCAATCTTTTTAAGTACTAAATCTCATAAACTTTTGCACATTTTTTCTTGTGATAAACTATATATAGTATAAGAATATTTTTTTATATCTTCTAACGATTGTAGCATCTATTGATCAAAACAAGTGCGAAAAAAGATACTTCGCACCACCTTTATTGTTTTTTAATGATCGAACAAGTAAGCTTTAAAAAATATTATTCCGTCCAAAAAGTTTATATTGTTTATAAAATAAAGATGTAATTTTAAGTATCAAAGTGTCATATGAATATTGTGCATTTACAATAACTTTCATCAAAACCCACCAAATTAACCTATCATAGTTTTTCTTTTTCTTAAACATAATTCAGATAATGCAATTCTAAACATGCCTATTCAAAATATAAGTATTAACTTTAAAATATGCTAAAATATTTTTAAATATTTTATGAAACAAAATTTTTATCAAAGCATCTCGTTACAATTTTTTAATTTTTTTGGTTCTTAAATATGTAAGTGAATAATTTCAATAATTTTCTTTCGTTGTTGTTATGATAGAGTTCTTCCGTTTTGGTTTTGAAAGAATATCCATTGAAGTTATATTTCTAATTACCAATAAAGTGTTTTAAACATTTTCACATCGTATTTTCGGTATCAAAAAATTATGTATTCTGACCATACAGTATATATTAGTCTAAAACATTTTGTGACATAAAGTATTGCTAACCTCTCCAGATCAGCGATTCTGTCTAATAATTCTCCTTGACATGAAGGCCGATCTGACGCGGTTGGCTTCTTTTGAAGGTGCGGTTCTGAGATCACTGAGGAGATAATTTCGGTAGGGGGTCCAATTATCCTTGATGACTACAGCTCATTTCCGTGTGCCTTACTTGAATGTTACAGAAGACGGTGGGGTAAACTACCACTCAGGTTAGACGAGTCCAATGTGTCGCTTCCTGCCAAATCCCCAATTTAAAGGGGCTAGAAGAAGAAAGTCGCTTTGGGATTAAAGAGTTAAAGTATTTATTTGAAATAATTAAATAGATTCTCGATCAGAATAGTTTGAGTTATTGTGTTCACAGACAGAGATAGAGGTAGTTCCAGTTTTTATTTTTTTTTTTTTTGCAGATAAGATGTTAAAAGGGAAAATTCTCAACATATTTAGGCTGAATTTTGACGATTACAATGCTTTCTCTTTGTACACTACGCACAAGAGAAAGTAAAATAATTCATAAAAATACATAATTATATAACACAATATTTTTGAAATAACCTGAATCGTTTTTCGAGTCGATTTTTATTTCATAATTACAGTCAGACATATATATATATATATACAGGATGATTGCCTACCTGTGCTACAAACTTGCAGGGAGTGTAGGGGGCAAACAGACGAATCGGACGAGTCCGAAATGGCTTCTTCATGGGGTAGAGGGCGTTGAACGGAATGTTGCGTGAACAGCATCCCGCTCGAAGTCAGCGTTAGCGAGTTCCAGTAGTAAGATGATGAGTATTCAAACGTTGAAATAGCCTTCATGAACCTCACATATGGAGCTGCGGACTGTAACGGGCGTTGAGGAACGTTTCGCGCGAAGCACATGTTCTTGTTCCACCACTCAATGCGGTTGCAGCATTATGGGGCTGTCCCACATTACACCAATGACGTTCACCAATATTAATCGTTACATTTACAAAGCATTGGATATGTCATGTTAGTCCGATTCAGTTGCTTGCTAGATCGCCGGACCTATGATGCCTGGACTTCTTCTGCTGGGGTCAAATAAGTCATGTACGAGACCCGCATTAATTAAGTTGAAGACGTTGTCCCTCCATCTCAGTAGCTGCTGGGGAGATGCGATACATGCCAGGAATCTTCCAGAACGTTAGCAATTCCATGCGGCACCGATGTGAGGACTTGCGTGGCTGCTTCTGGTTGAAATTTCGAACACCTTCTGTAGCCTGTAGCTTTTAACAATGTGAAACTTGTCATTAAAATGATTTCTGGTTAGCTAATGTGTTGTTGTTTCTGTCCTTTTTCTTTGCTTCTCTTATCCGTTCATTTTTGGACCCTGCAAAGCATTTTGGAATTGTGGACTGCAAGCATGTATGTGATTCAGATCTTGGACCACCTAAACCCCTGCAAGTTTGACGCACTGGTAGCGAATCACCCTGCATACAATTCAATGTCTGTTTGTTTGCTTGTGTGTTTGAACCTTATACAATTCCACACCTTATGGTGGATTAGAAAGAAATTTGGCACACATGTTCCTTAACAACTAAAAGAATTAACTATGCAATTAAAAAGTTGCCATGTCCACCTAAAGGGGATAAAAGGGGGGCGGGGGGGGGTAAAATGTTTAACGTTTTTCTGCCCTAACTTTGAAACATATCATCGCAAAGAAACTATTTTTACACCCTCTTAAAATTTAAAAAAAATGTTTTTCAGTGACACTTGTTTCATTTCTGCAAAGATTTTTCTCTTATTTTTTATCAATTTAAAAATTAATTTAAACACAATTTGTAACAATTCTTTCATTTGTTGTAATTTTATATGTAATCACATCTGCCATTCGTGTGCTTTTACCGTTGTTAAATTGCTTTCTTTAGACATTTTCACTTTCGCATGCAAAATTTCGGAAACTTAGTATGCTCGCGAGGTAAATTACCTCTAGACAATACTTTTCATATTATTTGCAACTTCTTCTATAGACTGTCTTAATTCTCTCTCAGATTTTAGAACTTTCAAATTTTTAATGCTTATATGTATTTTAAATGACTAGTTGTTTTAATTTTTCTCATTGAATAAGATTATATTTCATTTAAAAACTTATGAGTTTTATTGAATTATTTATTTTCTCGCTCCTCTTCCAAATCATTCTTTTTGAAACGTATTCAACGGACAGAAAAGGACACCTTTTCATTTTTCAACTTCAGGTTTATGGCCTCTTTTATTACCCTCTTAATATCAATTTTTCCCTATTAACAAGTACTGTCATATCGTTAGTGTTCAAAATCCAAATATTATTTGGGAATCTGTATCTAAACCATGCAATGTCTGTTGAGAAAGAAATTTGGCACACATGTTTCTTCGCACCTGGTAGGATTAACTAAGCTGTGTAGCTACGCTAGCGGGAGTGAAATAGGTAAGTTGAACGTTCTCCGCAGTAACTTCAGAACATATCGTCACACAAAAATAATTTTTGTACCATCTTAAAAGTCATAAAAGAGCTTCTCAGCTACACCTGTTCCATTTCCGCACCATTATTTCTTTGATATTTAATCACTTTCCAAATTATTTTTGAAAAAATTTATAATGTTTGTGTTCTGTGTCATTTTAAACCTATTTCACTTTTTAATCTCTCACTTGCTTTTGTAAATGTTAAAATTAATTTGCTTTCTTTGGACAATTCCCGGATTCATTTCCTGTTAGCTTTACATTTTCTAACTACAAATTTTCGGTCTCTTTTTTCCTTCGTAGTATCAAGAATTCAGGAATATTTTTCCTTGTTGCCCATAATTGTCATATGATTTGGATGTCAAAGCTTTTAATATAGTAAGGTGTGAATGCGAATTACAAAATGTGCAAATACAAACACACATTTCATATATTTCAACAAAAATATAAACTCAACCGTAAATATATTCCAAATTTAATTCACGCTGGCAATCCATTGTGAGTATGTTGAATCTTGTGTGGTAAATATTTATTGTTAATTGTTGTTTTTAATAGCAGTTCATATGAAGAAGTTTTACAGTTAGTGGGAAAACGTTGTTATTGCGTGTAAAACCCTTGCCTGCAAGTCAACACATAATGCTTTAAATAGAGATTTTTAACATATT
Source organism: Araneus ventricosus (assembly GCA_013235015.1). NCBI lineage: Eukaryota > Metazoa > Arthropoda > Arachnida > Araneae > Araneidae > Araneus > Araneus ventricosus. The sequence goes on along the minus strand of BGPR01006226.1, from coordinate 47,855 downwards.
ACCAACTACGATGTGAATATTTTATATATGGGGGAAACAAATCAACCTTGACTAACAAAAGATCAGCCAACAGCGCATGAAGTAATGAGGAATTTTATTTCTGAAGAGAGCGGTGAACCTCAGTCTCACGTGGAGACTGACTGAAAAATGAAACAACTTTTTTAATTAATTTTATTCTTACTGAAATTCAATCTAAATGTAATATAGTCCTTACCGTTGCTCCATAAAGAGTAGCTATCAGAATTTTGGATGGTGACTGCACAGCACATTCTCCATTACAGTTACCTCTGGTCTTAACTCACAATGAGAAATCTAAATGCAATACAAGCAAAGAGTCTGATAAAGCGATTGTGCAGCAAATCTTAACAATGCAAACATATCATTTGAGATTTATGTAATGTGACAAAAAAATCTGCCGTTATCAAGTTTGTTTCTCCCATGGTATGTTCTGGAATGATAACTCCAAGCAGCCTTTACATATATCCTCTAAATGGTGAGACCAGAAAAGTCATTTATCCGAAGCCATTAAAGTCGTAATTAATTAGGTACTAGCTGCTCTCGCCGTCCTCTGGGCGAGTTGGCGGCCAGAACCAACTTTCCTCAGCACTGCCCTACCACCTCGGTGCTAGGAGGCTCTCAGCCATTACTTTTTTCAGTTTTGAATACTGCACGAAGATGAATGGAACAGACCATAAAACCATAGTTGATTTCATATTCTTTGTAGACAACAGATTCCTTTAAAATTGTGAAAATTTTCAATAAATCTCATCTAGTTGTAATATTTTGTATAACTTTCTCACGAATTTCGGCAAGAAAGTCTTCAGGTCCATAAATACAGAATGACATCGCCCTAAATTAACAGTTTCCATCACCTACAATAGGTATTTTACAATATTTTTGACAAGACATTTTGATGGAAATGTTGGGATCTATATATGTAAAATAATATGATAAAATCTTCAGACAGTTCGTCATCCCCAACCACTGGACGGATTTCGATAATTTTTATTTCATATGGAAGCACACGACGTCTAGGTTTGCAATGAAGTGTCGCCTGCCCCACACCCTCCTTTTCCAACGAAATCGAAAAAACATTTCCCCACCATACATTATCTATATGTTTTTAGGTTTGTTCGAAAATGGGGTTGGGGCAGGCGACCCTTGATGACATATCTAGACGTTATTAGCTTTCATATGAACTACAAATTGTGAAAATACGTCGGGTGGTTGGGCCCGGCGGACCTTCTAAAGCTTTTATCATATTATTTTAATTATATGGATTATTATTTATTATTGAGGCTACTAAATCCTCTTAAGGATTTGTACATTAAATCTCGAAAACTATGCGATATAAAAGCATAAGCGTTTTGCTTTTTTTCCATATGTATAGAACAGATAAACGCGAGCGCAGGCGCGGGTACAACGGCTAATTCATAATAAAAATGTTTCAAAAGTTCAAGCAATTTATTTTTTGGGATCAAGTACACAGCACAACGTGAAACAACAAATACATACAGTTGCGCGCCACTTACATGTCTATTTGTTACATTGCAGATACATTTATTTGTTATTACTATTACATCTTCCATCGAACTGCATGTCATCTTACATGCAGCTCGATGTGAGATGACATGTGTAGGAACATTTCTCATGTGACTGCTCTGAAGTCTCGAAAATTAACTCCACTGCTTCCAATAATTCTAAAACATATATTTATTTTGACTTATATAACTTTTAATTGAATTTTAAATCTTTGGCCGATATACATTCAACTGCTTTAAGATAATCATAAATTATTTATACTTTTGCTAAGAACTGGTGAATACGTAATTTAAAAAACCTTCTACATATTAAACATTAAGTCATGATTTGTCATGTTTAGCTCCCGATCCCCCTAATTAAGCTTTTGCATCGGATAATACATCAAAATATGATAGTATATAAAATAAATATCTGAAAACAGGAACAAAGCTTTGAAACAAATTTCACACGGACATAATTTTGATGATGTCATTAATGACTCACTAAGAGTCTAATGCTTGATAAGGGCATTTTAAATTAAGGAAATGGCGTGGCAGATGAATTTGAAATAACGTGTTCTCCGCAAGAAATAAAGTAATTTATATCTTCCAACTCATCCCTCCCCATCTGCTATAAGGCAGCTGCAGTTACAGAAATGCTGGAATTAGAATTAGAGGCCCACACCGATCCAGACTACTCAGAAGTGTGTAAAAGCTGCAATAGAGAAATTTTGGAAATATAAACATCAGGTGGTTTCATCTAAAGATTCATCAAATAAGTGTCCTCTGCAAAACTTCCAGGTATGAGAGGTAGGATAATTATGATAACAGCTCGGGGTGGTGGAAAACCCTTCTAGAGCTCAGCACTTTGAGTTACGATTATGCATTGTTAACATAGTATTATAAGACCATGTATTTGATTCGAGTTCATCTAGGTGTGTTTTGTCACTCCTTAAAGTTTGTAACAAGAATTCTAAAACACTCTATATATTTAAGTTTCAGACATAAGTTACATCATTTACTAAGCTATTGCGCCAATATTTTTGCAACATTCTACAAACCGTTTGCAAGCGTTTTAACACATTAATCACCACGACTCACATCTGAAATTCGAACCATCCATCTAATTAAACGGCTCCTTCTTTGATATCTCTTAACTACAGTAGAGGGGCTGTGACGCCATACTCTTCCCCCCCTGATACGATATGCTTTAGATTCGGAAAAAAAATTTGATTGGACCCATTTAACATGGATAACGTGAACCTGTATAGACTCCATTATGACAATTTTTATATTCATACAACTACAAATCTCGAACTTTTTTATCCAAAGAAAAATTTGCAGAAGAAATGCCATAATCTTTATTTTTATTAAAAAAATTATACCTTCTTAAGTGTTTGATTTCAATGAATCTTTGAGTGAATTTCAGATGAGCTTCGAATTTTTTGTTTTTTTTTCCGATAAATTTATACAAGTTGCCCCAAAAAGATCCGTACAACTTCAAACTGCTATTTAAAAAAAATAGGCCTACAACAAAACCTTTTGTAGCTATAGACATAACAACTCGAAAAGTTTTTTTACCGTCTGTTTTTTTTCTTTACAGTCCGTTCCATGTAAGATCCCTTCGTTGCACGAATAATGCAAAGGTGATATTCTAATTCCATCCAGAAACGTTGCAGCATGTCTTAATCAATAGTTTCCAAAGCGACTTGTATCATTCCCTTCAATTCCACAACATAAATGAAGTTGTGGAATGTTGTCTATATCCGTGTTGTAGACTTTTGTTCGGTACACAACACCTTTCACAAAACCCCAGAAGAAAATTCTAGTGGAGAAATGCCAGGCGACCGTGGCGGCCATAGTATGTTATGGGATCATCCCTGCCAGTACAAGGCTGTGGAAAGAAATATTTCAGCGAATTTCGATATGTCCCAATGAATGGCGCGCCGTCCTGTTGAAAAATGATATTTGGCTGAAGTTACCCTAGTTGAAGTATCGAGAATATCTACAGAAACTATCACTTCCGAGAAATAAAAAGGGTCCATTGAAGCAATCTACACCTGACCTTGAACTTTTCACGGTTCCGTTCGATTTCCTGTGCGACGTTTGGTTTTTTTTTTTTGAGAATTCGAACGTTATGTTTATTTATCATTCCGGAAACATGGAATGTTGATTCGTAGGAAAGCATAATCCCATTCAGAAAATGTTCGTCGCTCGCCAAATGGTGCAGAATATCAACAGAAAACCGAAAACGATTTGAATAATCATTCGATTTTAAGATGTGCAGCATTTGAACTTTGTATACAGAGAGTCGTAAGCGTTTATGAACTACTTTGCGTATCGTGAATCTTGCCATCCATCTTCGAATTGATTTGGTGTTGACCCGAAAAAATGTTTCTCGTACTCGTTCCACACACTCGACATTAGTTCCAGGACGACCGTACCCTTTTTAAAGATTGATCATCATATCATCAAATCACGAGGACAACGCGAGATCCAACTCCCCATCTGAATGCGAGGATCTTTAACATGATCCCACATACGCCTTGGATCTCCGATGGAATCGTATCTCAAAAGCAAACTTGTCATATTTCTAACATAAAATTTTACGATCATGTTATGATGTTCTACAAATTATTGTATAATTAAAAGACAAATGGTGATGTATTTAAGTTTATATTATGTTTGTAATACATTCAAATCTATGTGTGTTTTTCGTTTTTTGTATTTTAGACCCACACCGACCAGACTACCCAAACAGGTGTAAGGTCTACAACGGTCGGCTGAGAGACAACAAGTTAAATTTAAATCTATGTGTAGTACTTGATATTAAAAAAGTTTATTCTCATAGTAAATGTCTACCAAAATTTATGTTTAGAATATGATAACCTGAAATTTTGTATTGCCAGACAATGAAGTACATTTAGATTTTCGAGAAATCTATGAAGAACCTTACAGGAGTTCAGTTGAATTTAATTGTAATATTTTCATTCATATGATTCAGAAATACAAGGAATAATAATTGCTGTTAGTGCGCTTTCCCTCATAAAGAGATCTTTGACAAAATTGAAAAGAATGTTCAAGAACTACATTGGTTTGTAGAGATGATAATTTAGATTGAAACAGATTCAATTTTATTGCAAAAATATACGTAATACGATTGTAAGAGAATTGAGGAATGTAACTAAACAGACGAAATAAAAAAAAAACGATACTAATAATAGTACAGAACAATTAGCCTAAAAATCGGCTAAACCTAAACATCCAAAACGAAAAGTTCTCTCCAGCGCCAAATTGTTCCATTACCCTCCCCGTAGTAAGTGGTAAGAAGTAACACGATCTCGAGCTTCGGGTTTCGGGGGGAGGGGGTGAAAAGAGGGTGAAATGGTCATTTTTCACAGTTTTTCGAAGATATCTCGAAAACTATTCAATTTTCAAATTACAATGGATTAAAAAATTAAAGAGCGAATAATTCCCTACAAATTCATACTTTTATTTTTCATTCGTCTTTAATAGTTTTCCAGATAATGAGTCTCGAAGGTTGCCACTATCTTGGATTTCCTTCCCCCTTTTCAATTGTTCTTGAATACCTCGGAAACTATTCAAAATTGAAATTACATATGAATTAACAAATTAAAGAGCGTGCGATTCCCTACAGATAGGTACTTTGATTTTTCTTCATGCTTTAATAGTTTTTGAAATAATTGGTCTCAAAATGGATGAATTTGTAAAAAATCTTAATTGATAGTACAATAAACGAAAGGTTTAAAGAAAAATAATAAAATCATATAGTTTTTGAAATTGGTACAAATGTTCTCGAGGGTCTCTTGTTGAACATAGTAAAAGTCCCCTATGCTGGGAGGGGGAACTCGCGCCGCCATCTTGGATTTCATCCCCCATTTTTAGTTTTTCCCGAATATCTCGAAACATATTCACTTTAAAAATTACAATTGATTTATCAAATTAAAGAGCATAGAATTCCCTACAAATACATACTTTTGTTTTTCTTTCAGCCTTCATAGTTTTTGAGATAATGGGTCTCAAATTTTACCCCCATCTTGGATTCCATCCCCCTTTTTTAGTTTCTCTTGAATATCTCGAAATATATTTGATTTTAAAATTACATGTAATCAGAAACTTAAAGAGAGTAAAATTATCTACAAACGTTTGCTTTTATTTTTTTTTAGCTTTAATATTTTCTGAGATAATGGGTCACAAAATTTACCACCAACTTGAATTTTATCCCGTTTTTTCAAATTTTTCTTGAATATCTCGAAAACTATTTAATTTTATATTTACATGTCATGCAACAAATTAATTATCGTAAAATTCCCAAAAAATGCATGCTTTTATATTTTTTCTAGCTTTAATAGTTTCTGAGATATTTAAGAACTAAAAATGGGGGGATAAAATCAAAGATGACGACAAATCTTGAGACCCATTATCTATTAAAGCTAAAAGAAAAATAAAAGGAATATAATGATGTTTAATAATCATACGTTTGGTAGGAAATTTTGCTCTCTTTAATTTTCTGATTACATAAAATTTTAAAATTAAATAAATTTCGAGATATTTAAAAAAAATTAAAAGAGGGGATGAAATCCAAGAAGGCGACAAAATTTGAGACCCAATATTTCGGAAAACATAAAAGCTAGAAGAGAGAAAAAGTACTTATTTGTAGAAAATTTTGCGCCCTTTAATTTTTTAAATCAATTGTAATTTGAAAATTGAATGCTTTCTGAGATATTCAGGAAAAACTAAAAAAGCGGTATGAAATCCAAGAGGGCGACGCCAGCCCCTCCCCCAGGACTTGGGACTTTTAGTATATTCATCACAAGCCCTTCATGGACAAGTGTGCCAATTTTCAAAATTATAAGATTAAATGTTTTCTTTTTCAAACCCTTCGTTAACTGGACTATCAACTAAAATTTATCACAAATTCATCCACTTTAAGACCAATTATCTCAAAAACTATTAAAGCTTCATAAAATCAAAGCATCAATTTGTAGGGAATCGTACGCATTTTAATTTGTTAAATCATATGTAATTTGAATATTGAATAGTTATCGAGGTATTCAAGAAAAACTGAAAAAGAGGGAGGAAATCCAAGATGGTGGCAACCTTCGAGACCCATTATCTGGGGAACTGTTAATTTTTTCGATATATATCTTCATTAAATTAGTTGGTTTCCTTTCATTCCTTCGTTTTCACTTTTATTTTTATCATTCCAGAACACAGCAAATACTGCACTTAGCTCTTCACCGCTTGGGTTACGACCATGTGTTGTGTGGTAATTGATGCTTGTATGTCTCTCTAAATTTGCTTTATGACCCGTTAAAGTTTTACGAGGAGTTTTGTAACATCCTGTAAAATATTGCTTCTAATATGTTGCTACTTTGAAATTATTATTTTATATTTTATTCCTTACTATTTCCGTTTGCATTAAAATTTTAAAAACTTTTATTTTCGTATGAGAAAAAAGAAAGAAAAATTGATACCGCAGTAAAAATGTTCAGCACTTTTTTAATATAAAAGAAAACATGAAAAACTAAAAAGGTGCCATTTTGGTAAGTTTTGAGTTCCATTATAACAAAACTATTGTCGAACAATTCAGGAGATTGAAACTATTTGCATTAATGTGGGATTCTACATCAATCGTGCAGAATACCCACTGGTTTACCTTAAAATGGGTAAACTGCAGAGGTGTCTAGGGGTTTAGTTTCGGTTCAACATAAGTTAAAATAATGAGGAGGCTCTAACTAATTAAAATACAACTTTATTAAAGAACAAAAAAAGCGAAATTTTACAGGGGGAGACTATGTACAAAAGAAATATAGGAAAGGAGGTTAATGCCAGGCATGATGATATGATTCAACAAACTAGATGAGGTCATTATAAATAGATGCAGATAGAATTAAACGTAGTAGATCATATTTAAGAACTTCGGAAGAAAAGGGAGAGAAACATCTTTACCGGGGCATTACCATTAACGTCGGTTGAATTAGATGTGCTTTAGCGCCAAGCGAAAAGAACTTCGTTATTGGCACGAAAGGGAAGGCGCGCTGCAATCTGCAACGTTCTCTGCCTAATCTTCAATTTTGTCAAGAAAAAAGAGGGCGCTGATCACGACGTATCATGAATAGGATCCCTGGAACCATATATCATATGAGCAGTGGTCTAGCTTTTACAATACTTTTTAAATTTTAACTAAACTGTGGTTCTGAGCGGAACAATTCCTACATTAATAAATTTTCAAACTTGATTAATTATTTCCCGTACACTGTTTAAAATTGTCTCCAATTTCCTCAAAGAACTTATTCCTTAAAAGTAATCTGTAAAGATTACTAAGCAGAGATGTCTGTAAAGTAACACTTGTTGGTTTTGTTTGTGTTTGTAGTGAAATGAAATATTGCTCCTCTTTGTCCATTTCTTCTGCAAAATGCCATTTCTTAACTTTGGGTAAATTTTAATGTGATATATATTAAATGCTGTAATATTTTTGAAATAAGCACATGCTGTTGGTGATGTACTACAAAATCAAGTCAGTATTACAAAATAAAATAATCCCTTTTCGGCAAGCTTGAAGGCAAAGGTAGATTCCTTTACGTTAATGTTACAAAAGTCATGAAATATTACATATTGATCAATACAGACATGGCCAATGACTTTATTGTTTCTACACATTGCAATATTTACGTTGTGATTCTGTTTTCATGTCATTTAATTTTTTGCTATATCAAGGTTTTATCATTCCATTTTTCATTCCAAAAAGTTATGCTAGATTTATCGGTCAGTACATTGGTCAATTTTTTTTATATCTCAACACATAATCATTCAACAGGTAGGAGTCATAAAGAAATAAGCATCTCAGCAGTGCAAATATCTCCTAGATAACATTAAGCCAGCCTATCTGAAACAGTAACAAGAAATTGACTCTTGGCACGAATGAAGAAAGACTCTAGATTTAAAAATTAATTTATTTAATCTAGGTTACAATATAATTGTGAGAAAAATATTACTTTGTCATATGGTAAAATCACATGACATGGAAACACTTAAATACTACTAAAATTGGCTCATTTAGAGAACTCCCTGGTTACAGAAATAATAATCACTAAATTCTTAACATATAAGAGAATAAAATTATTAAACATTGTGTGTGGCAAATTTAATACGTGTTTTTAAAGCATATTATATGAATGCAGCCAATTTGTAAAGTAAATTTAAATCTCCATCGACGTTTAAAACCAAATACTCAGGCAGAAAATCCCAAACAATTTTAAAGTTAAGGAGACATTTTTCAATAGTAAAAAGGATAAAGAAAACTCTTATTTAAATATCTATCGTTTTTGGCTACTTTATATTGATTTTATTAAACAAATCATGGTCCCGCCATGTTCAGTTAAATATCAAATTAAAGTATTCTGTCAGAAAACCTATTATCAAATTAACTATTAAAATTATTTGATTAATTAAAATGAACTATTTACTTAATTAAAGTTAAAAATTAATTGTTACAAAACTTCACTAAAACCTTTTTCATGACTCATACTATATGCCAGTAATCTTTATCTTATAATTATCTAATAATTACATTAATTTAAATAAAAGTCACTGTGGCTATATATGTATGTTCCACATCTCTTCCTAAACCACTGGACTGATTTCAATCAAACTTTTCAAATTTTTTATTTAAGAAAAGAGAAAGGTCACCTTCAACTTTTAAAAGCCTTAAGGATGCTTAAAATTTCACTTAATTAAAAGTTAAGCAAGGCGTTTTTCCGCGATGTCTTTAATTTCCATAAATTTGTTTCTCACATTTTAATATTTTTTTCAAAATTGATTTTAAACTGAATTCGTAACAATATTCTTGTTGATCAAAAATAATACGAAGAACTGTTTCCAAAAGAAAGAATGCTAAAAGAAAATTTTAAAAGTAGACGATTTAACAATTTATATCGGGGCCAGCTATTGATTTATTTTGACGCTTTAAATTAAGGAATAATTAAATACTTAATTTAATTGTTTCAAAATATTCATTAAAACCTTTCATTGACTTTAGTAATTGTTAACAAAATTTGAAGTACCTATGTAACAAATAATAACGTATGAAGAAAACGGATGTTTTTAAAAATCGTCTGGTTCAATTGATATTCTCATTTTAATTGAAAGCGTTTTAGATCAGAAAAGGAATTTGTGTATTATAATATTAATACAATATTAATTTTTACATTGAAAATATTAAACATGAACACATTTTAATCCGGAGCAAAGCCAGGTATATCAATTAACAGTTATAATTAACAAAATTTAACAAAGATATTAACTACAAATTAATTAGCCATAAAGTAATTATATATTATACCGTATAAAAAGTAAAAGTGAATGCGGTTGATAGGAACTCATAACTTCTCATTAATTCTTGCTGACAAAAAACTTTTAATATAAAAGTTGTTCGTTATCATAAGGTGATAATTCGCTTAATTGAAAATTTTTTTCTATCTTTAGTCGTAACAGAGCTATGGGGAAATGATAAGTTGAGGAGGGGATTGAAAATGGCTTTTTATCTCATAACTTCTAAGAAATTGTGGCTATCAAAAACGTTTCAATACAAAAGTTGTTTGTTGTGATAAGGCAATAATTCGCCTGATTTGAATTTTATTTCTATCTTGAATCGTAAGGGAATTATAGGAATATGAAATTTTCAGTCCCCACCATTTCCACCCCCTTTGAGCTGGTTAGCCCATCTGTGAACTCGGCCGAGATTTTCACCCTACTTACAACATATCCGTCGCCAGTTAAAATCTAATCAAAATTACTCTAGTTATCGTGTTTACAAAATAACACGGGCTATTTTAATTTCTAATATACTTCTCTACTACTAATAATAAGGAAAAGAACATTTTGCCCTCTATTCTCATAAGTATTGGAGCTACAAGAATGAAAGAGGGTGGGAGAAACTGCAAATGACGAGAGCTTTCTAACAAGGGGTAACAGGCTTAGGTGAAAACGTACTTTAAGTTAGGGGGAGAGGAGGGGAAGGGTGGGAAAATCACTTTTCAGCTCATAACTTCTAAGCAATTGTAGCTATCGAAAAAATTTAAGTTCAAAAAGTGTTCGTTATGATAAGGCAATAATTCGCCTAATTTGAATTTTCTTTCTATTTTCATTTGTAAAGGAATTATGGGAAAATTAAAATTTCCACCCCCCACCATTTCCACCCCCTTTGAACTGGATAGCCCATCTACGAACTCGACCGAGATTTTCACCATCCTTACAATATATCCCAAGCTGGTTAAATTTACATCAAAATTACTCCCGTTATCGTGTTCACAAGATAACATGGGAAAAAGCGTTATACATATATATATATATATATATATATATATATATAAACTTTTTAACGAAGGGTGGTTTTGGGTTCTAGGGGTCATGATCGGTGAAGATCTGCAGAAATTTTCCGAAAGTCGTGTCCTGAGAACCATTGCAATAGGTAGAGTTCCTATAAGGAATCTACCTAAATACCTGAATGAAGAAGTATCGGTAGGAAAGATAATTTCGGATATTTTTGAGATTTTATATGCATTTGAGATAATTTAGTTGAATACTTCCGAAAGAATAATTTGACCACATGTGATATTTGTTTATGGGAATATATGGAAATGTCAACGACAAAACACTCTCTATTTTTATAGACAGGCAGTAGCTTTCAATTTAGGTCCTAGAGTCAGCGAAGGAGAAAAGTAAATATCTACCCTCTCCATGTATTCACCAATGCGAAAAAACTCAGCAATATGCTAAAAACATAGCAAATGTAGAATTTAAGTTAAATGTTAAGTTATCCCAGTTTCTAAAAGTGAAGAATTTTTAAGAATATTTTATCGTTATTGAACTAATTTAAAATTTGTACGACTCTTCAAATAACTGTTTGCGTGACGTTGCGAAAAAAAATATCCAAGGTATTTATAGAAAATGTTTTAATAATTGTATAAGTTTGAAACTATGAACATAATGTATTGCAAAACCATGAAATAGACCCTGGCATCTAAAATTTATGTTTCAGCCATAAAACATGCCTCAAAAGCTTAATATCTGATGATGGAGCTCTTCTGATTTATTGTTATATAAAAAATGCATTAATTAAGATTTTTTAGTTTAGGTTTATATTAACGTCTCGTTTTGAAGCACCACGAGTGCTATTTTAGGACGGATCTCGTAATTTTGAACCGCAGTAAGATGAAGAGGACGACAACTGAGGCACCACTATTTCCAAACTTCCGCTCCACACAAACGGAGCGACGTTCGACCACGTATGATTTTAACGTGCAACAAGCCCGATACACGGCGGATCTTTAGTGGAATCAGGTTTCGAACCTCGAACTTTCCAGCCCCGAAGTCGAGTCCAGTCCCTTACCACTAGGTCACCTCGGACAGCGAAGAGTTTTTACTTAAGTCAATTTTTTCCGCTTAAAAGCCATCAAATATAAGATCGTTATTAGATTTAAAATTTAATGATCTATTTTTAACTGCATGAGTCTCTAATTTCTCATAAATACTTTGATGAAAATATTGAACTGCGAAAAGTAAATTTTTAAGCTACAATTCATCATGCTAATTGCTTTGTTACATATACTGAATTTCACAAATCAGCTTGTATTAACAAACCAAAAAGATAGCTGGAAAACTTGCGGCGAATGCAAATACTCAGAAAACACGGATTTAATCCATACTGGTAATTAACTAATGAATGATGGAAACTGCGAGGCTGTGAATTGTATCTCTACAAATATAATTGCTGGTGCTAGTGACTAAAGATACTAAAATGATTTACCTTGATGAATGTTTGGAAAAAACAATTCTTTAAGGTAGAAGAAATGATTTTTCGTTCGATACTTTAAGACTCGCATTAAGAAAATTGGTATTCAGAAAGAAAAATAAAAGTGTATTGAGCAACCAGAGAAGGTAAATGGAAAACACTCGGCGCAATCAAATGAATTGGTCAACATAGATTTACTTCATACTTCTTATTAACTAATGGAAGGAGGAGATCGTGACCTCGAAATTGTACCTCTATACAGATGTAACTTCTTGTGGTAGCAACCAAGGAGTCTCTATTTTTTAAACAGATAATAACATGATTTCAAACACGGAATTTCACTACAATCGTTCAGTGTAAGCGTGACTAACAGCTGGATATTTGGAGCACTAGCAGAAGGAAAATGAACATGAATGTTAAAAGCACCAGTCGGCAAAAATGCTGGAGTGAAAATATTATGCAAGTGTCACCAAAAAATTGTGGATCTGACATCAATCGGGAAAAGGTAGAAGGAAACACTTTTGGTAAGGATTCCCTGTTGGAAGACTTTAAGCTAATCCTTTGCCCATTAAAAATTTCTGGGATCGATGTTCAAGATTTTTCAAAAGACGAAGAAAAGTTAGATTTCATTGAATCCAGACAGAATCAGAAACAGAAGAAGAAATGTTATATAAATACTTATTGGAAATACTTCTGCTTTACAGTTGTATTCTTACGAAATTTCACGCAAATAACATTGATGTTTGTGACACCAGACAAAACAGCGGAGTCAACTCACATCTTTCTGATTATTCTATTTTCGTTATTTTATTTATCACTTTACCAGAACAGAAAAGAGTTCCTGAAAATTGTAGAAGATTTGAACGGACTCTTTAAGAAGTTTTCTAATTATAAGCAAAAGCCGAAGAAATGCTTATCGAAACTGATTCTCGCTTTTGAAACCTCTGCTGCAATTTGTATATTTATCCATTATATACTGCTAATGTCAGCATTTCACAAAAAGCTTCTTAACACGAATAGCACAGTGCAGATACTTAAATTCGATTCTTCATATTTCTTAATTTTTTATGGCATTGATTTACTACACTTTATAATAATGTATACAGTTACTTCTCTCTATGCTTTGTATTACTGCCTAGTCTGCCTATACATTAGAAGCTTCTTCAATCATATGCTTGAATATTTCATTTTTAATGGTTTAACACAACAATATAAGACAGTATATAAAACATTTACAGAAATAACAAACTGCATGAATCATTTCGAAGACCGCTTTAGTTTCCCTACGTTTATTTTTGTTCTTATGTCCATGATTTTACTCTTTTTTGCTGGCTACCAAACAGCATTTGAGACGTTTGAGCTTCCATTGTATTTACTATTCACCCACGTAGCGTATGCACTCTCTCATCTCCTGTTAATAATGGTTCCAGCATCGATCACGAATGAAACTGCAAAAACTGTCAAGAGTATTGTGATGAGTTTACCGTATGAGATGCCAAATAGTGATAAAGAGTTGAAATTTGGAATCCAAAAATGTTTATTTCAGGAGAAGTATCTAACTTTATGGAATATATACGTTTTAGATAGGTCACTCATATTCACAGCTATTGGAACTCTCTTAACTTACGGAATTTTGCTAGGTTCCTTAGGGAAAGAGCTTTGAAACTTTGAATGTGTTTTCGAAGAATAAAGAAGAATAGAACTAACACCATTCAGATGCGATACATTAATTTTGGTAAAATTCTGTTTTGAAATGTGTCACTTCTTTTGTGTACACCCTGTATAGCTGCTGTGATATCTCGAAAATGGACTCCATTGGTCATAACAAAAAATTCCCAAACAAAGTTTATCTCTAATATTTCCTCGAATTTTTGGATATATCAATTTATAAGTTATCCCATCAGTTTTGAATTAGCTGAATTCTGATGTACTTTTTTTAAAAGAAAAATGGAATTTACGAAATTTTCTTCACTTGCATTTTCTTCGGATAGAAAATTTTGTATCAGAACTCAACTTCTTGACGCTGCGAAGTTGAACACAAACCATGAATTGAATTAATGAGAGAAAGTGGTGAGGATTACCGATATTTGTGAATAAACCTTATGTACCAAAAAAGATACGAATTCTTCAGTTCCAATACGTTTCTTCTAAAAACTAAATTTTTAAATGAAAATTAGGAATAGGAGCATTCTGGTATGAATTTTATCTCAAATCGCACGGGTCAGGCTGTGTACTCCTGCCTATCACTTCCAGACTCGTGGGCTCTGATCGAAAGTGTCTGTATACTCCTGCCTATCGCTTCTCGCACTCTTGTGCTCTGATCGAAAGTGTATGTGTACTCCAGCCTTCAATACTTTCACTCTTTCGTTCACTCTACTTTAGCAATAGAAACTATACCTTGATTAAAAAAAATTATGTACATAATTATACATATATCCCACGTAAAAAAGTCATCAAAAAACCTTTTAAAAAAACCTTCAGGAAAACTGCAGGTATTTCGGACAAAAAAATCTGCAATTTTCCTGACGGTTTTTTGCTGACTAAAAAACCTGCATCTTAACTGCATATTTTTGTCCGAAATACCTGTAATTTTCCTGAAGGCTTTTCAGATGGAAAAAAACCTACGTCTTACCTGCATGCTTTTATTCAAAATACCTGCAGGTATAAAACCTGTATATAAAGTTAAGTTTTTTGCAGGTTTTTCTGCTGACTCTTTTATCGACCCAGGTGACATTTACAAGCAAAATTCTTGCAAGATGATATTTCAGTATCCTCTCTTGAATTCAATGCATAACTTTTATTGGGAATAATTTTCTTTAATATATACATATATATATATTTTGCAAGATGCATATATCGTATATCCCAAGAAATGTAATTTATCTACACATTCCACAGCTTAACAAATCTCAGTATAGCATTAAGATTATCACACATGAATTAAAATCTAATCGAAAGTTACAAATTTCTGCACTTTTAAATTGTAAACATATTTATAAAAAATAAATATATATGAATGCATGAAATTTTAACGCAATTTTTTAGATATCAGTTCAACTTAATATCAAGGTTTTTTTCTATAATAAAACTGAAGTTAACTCCAGGGTTATTAAAAAAGATGAATTTGTTATAAATACTTTTTATAAGAAAAGTAAAATTTACTATAAACATTCCTCTTGCGTAACATATCAAATAATGTTAAAAAGTCACTTGAATATAAACAAAAAAAATCTTCATAAGGCAATAGGTTCACTTTTTAAATAATCAATTTTAGCACCTGTATGATATTATCAGAAGGGATTCACTTCAGAAGTAAATAAAGTCTTTCCAAGAATAATTAATGCAGAAAAGTATAGCATTCGAAATAAGATTTTGTTTAATAAAAAAAATTTCACTGAAATCTATTAAATGTGTTTTTCCCCTCTCGACCAATTTAGTAATTTTTGAATATTATACCTCTCAGATTATTAAATATAAAATGCTATGGTGGCAAGTGGATATTTGCATAGTATTAAAAATTGATGAAAATAATAACACTTTAATTACAAATAAAAATTGACATACCTTGATTTTCATAAAACTGCAAAAAAAATCTCACTCATATAAAATATAAAAAATTTATTTTACATTCCGTTTCTTTGTTTCGATTTATGGCATGTATTTAATTTTTGCCGTATGGCTGCTCGAACCATGCCAATACTTATAGGCTGAAACTTTTCCATTACGTGAACGATAATGTCATTAATCGGACCTTCGTCGGAGACATTTGTTTTAGACGTACGATTCTTGCTGCATTTTAAAACGCTTTCAGAAAGTGTTTAACGCCCAAAACAAATATCCAAAAGGTCCCCAACATATTTTGAATAGTCAGTTCTGCATAGAGCCAGCTTTGCTGCTGGAATGGTCTTTACGCCAAACTTCATCATTTCCCCTTGCACTTCTTTATTTTCTTCTTTCATTTGCCTTTTTTCCTCTTTATACTATGAGCTTCATTTCTTTATATTTTCTTTTGGTTTCTTGCAGAAAAGATTCAATTTTTTCTAACTCATTCTGTAATCTTTCTATTTCTACATTTTTTTTGCTTGGGGTTTTCATTTAAACATTCACAATTGATACAATCATTATCACTGCCTTTATTCATCGTTTTTCGAATCACTTTAAAAAAGTCATTTTGTCCGTGCTTCCTTTTCAGTGACACCTTGTGATGTTTCCTGTAACATAAATAAATGAATGAATGAATAAACAAGTAATATATATACGTAAATTTGAAGATTAAAACTGTTAAAAAAAGAAGGCCCTTAGTCAAAAAGAAAAAAATACAATTGAAACCGAGGTGCAGACTTGTCTATATAAAATAAAGTTTCTATGCATATGACATAGAAGCTAAAGTTTCTTCAAACTTAGGGGAAAGAAAAAAAAACTCATATTTTTGTCAATGAGATTTTGTGAAAATCAGGTTTCTGTTTATCGCCATCGCCACTCATTTTCGCAGATGTTCGGGAGTTTACTTGAAGTCAATGTCGATAAACAAACATGATTTTCACAGTTTATTTCTAAAATACATGATTTTTCCCCCACTGTTTTCTGATACACGCGATTATTTCACAACTCTTTCTTGAAGTATGCGATTTCTTTTTAATGGGCAATTGCTGAAATATTCATTTATTTTGCCACTGAATGACAAATTTTGTGCTAATTTTTAAAACGCATCGACAAAAATACGAGGGTTTTTTTTGGGGGGGGCTGATTACAGTATTATTAGCCGATAGTTAATCACTCTCTCCTAATCTCCTGTGAAAGTATCCGTCCCCCACTAAAAAAAGTTTTAAAGTTTCTGCAAAATCGGAAAAGTATCTACATATAGTATCTCTCTACATTACACAGTCTTCGCAACAGTAGAAGGGAAGGAAAATAAATACAATTCCTCATCGATATATACACTTCTCGTATTTGCTATTTAATATCAAGTGCAGCATTTAATATAAAAAAGAAAAACTCCAAATATTTTTGGAAATGCCAAATGAAATCCCTAACCTTGTACCACTTGTGCGATGGAGTATATGAATAAATTTCCTACATACAGTAAATTCTCGATTATCCGGCATTCAAGTATCTGGAAAGCTCAACTAACCGGAAAAATTAGAAAATGAATTTTTCTAAAGATTTTGCATCGCTCGCCAAAATTTAAAATTCTCGGGCTGTTCCATTCACGCGGACAATTTATTTCTGGAATGTAACATCCGTTCCGCACGGCATCCTGTAAATACGATGTTATGGAAGATACAGAAGTATTTTTAAAAATTATTTAATGCACATTTCAAAATAACAAAAACAAATTATTGGCCGAAAAATCTAAAAAAAAAAAAGGCTAACCCCCCATTTTTCAACTATCCGGACTTTTCAGATATCCGGAAATCGGTGTTTCCCGAGCATGCCGGATATTTAAGCTTTTACTGTATCGCTATTATATTGCATAAAATTCTGTAAATTTATAGTTACACATCATAAACATCAAATTAGAATATTTAATTTGTTTTGAAAAAGAATAAGATATTGATTTAACTATATTAGCTTAAAAATACAGATCTGCTTACTCCATTAACTGTAATGCATTTTTTGTAACAGATAAGATCTTCAGGGGTGGATCCAAGTTTCATTATTAGGGGCCCATTTTTGTGAAAAATAAAAACATTTTTGTGAAACTCTATGCTTTATGTTTAATATCAAGAATAGTCCATTGAACCGAGTATATTCAGTAGTTATATAGGATAATTTTGTAAAGGGTTTAATAAAACAAAATTTTGTAAAGGACTGTTTATATGAATTTTAATTTTGTGAAGGAGCAACAAAACAGCCACAATTTTTGCCTGGATCTACCCCTGATCTTAGACTATAAAAATTGGAAAAGTTTATGCTTACAATTTCAAGGAAGACTTTTCATTTCTTTTTCCACGCTTAAATAGGTCTTGTATCAAGGGAACTTGATTTGCGTCAACAATTCCAATGATGAGGTCATCAATCAAGCGATCCATTTGCTTTTTATTTTCTGAAATACTAAGAATACATCACGTTACAGTTTTTAAAATATTTGTCAAATTTGTTTCAAAACACTACAAAATTGTTATAAATGAAGTTAATTTACATACCTCCAAACTGCAATATTTTTACTGGATATGGTGTATCATTATCCCATAACACTTCTATAATTTCTTTAGGGTCCCATGTATCCAAGTCATAATCATCATCTATCTGAGGGATGCAATCTTTATACTTCATGACCGAGAATTTTTTTTCTTTGAAAAATGTACTAAGACATAGAAATTGGAAAAATGTTTGGCAATATTTACTACAGCCATGATAAAGAATGAAAAATATAAATAAAATTCCACACGAGTAAAAGTATCACCAACACAAAAATTTGGTTCGCACTTGGAATGGATGGAAAACTGCATTCGGTTATGGTTGCAGCAAAGCGCATGCTTTCAGTTGCCGGTAACATTTGATTTTTATGCTACAGAATTTCTTTAAATTACATTAATTAATTATTTTAAACAATTCAGATAGTTATTAGTTATTATTATTTTAAACAATGAAGGGGGGAACGAATTGTAAGGAGATATGTAATAAAATAAAAACTCTCAGAGATTTTTTTTATTCCAAAATATAATAAATGATTATCGCCTCCTCATTTATTCTATAAAAGAAAATCTGAATTTTTGATAAGTTTTGATTTTTGAGAAGTGAAACCTGAGGGCAGCCAGCGAACCATCTGCCATCCAAACAAACGTGAAACCAGTGTTGTGATTTATTTATCGTATAATGGGGATTACAGCCTTTGTTGCTTCAAATCCCATAACTTCTCTAATTCAAGTTCAGTTTATCGCATAATTTTCAAAAAATAGATTGTTTACATTGATTTGAAATGGCAGATAGGATATATAAAAAACGAGGAACTTACAATAGGTTCTTAAGGACAGACGAACCAATTCCTAAATCGACTTTCTATTCCAAAAGAAAATTATCAGAAAGTCAGCATGCTGATGATACTGATGACAATACGACATCCATGTCAGCATTTTGTGATGCCGAGGAAATTTTTTCTTGTGAACCAGTCCCCATATTGATGAAGACATTAATTTCAATGATTTGAAATATGATTGCATTAATGTAGATTCAACTGATAAAGAAAATAATGACATAAATCAGAATGATGATGTTAAAGTTAATTTAGCAAATTTGAATGAGCCACTTTATCCATCATCTTCTGTGAGTTTGTTAGACGCATATATTAGTATACTTGCTTTCTCCCTCAGACATAATATAACTAAAACTTACATGTAAGACTTACTTCAGCTTTTTAATGTGCTGTTGCCTCCTTCTAACCTTCCCGGTACAAAGCATTTATTTTATTCAAAATTATCATCTCTGTTTGATAATTCAACTCAAGCATATATATATTGCAAATATTGTTTTGAAACTGTTTGTTTGCTGTCAGATTAGCACAAATCTGATATTTGCAAGGAATGTTTGAAGAGTTTTAATTTTCAAGACAGTATGAAGCAGGGATATTTTTTCATGTATATGCCTCTGGAACCACAACTGAAATTAAAATTTCAGTATCAAAATTTGATGCACAATAGAAAAAAGTATAAGAGAATTTTTGAAGAACCCTCAAGTTCATACAGAGACATTCTAGATGGTGAAGCATATGCAAAAATTAAAAATCTTAAGTATAGTGATAACATTTCTTTGCAATTTATCATTGATGGAATTCCAATGTATAGAAAATCGAATTATCAAATATGGCCTATTCAGTGTATGATAAATGAACTACCACCGAATGAAAGAAAAGACCATATTTTAATGTGTGGTTTATGGTTTGGACCTCATAAACCTAACATGAATGTTTTTTAAAACTCTTTGTAACAGAGTTGTCAAATTTATCTCGGTCTGGATTCAAATGGATTGATACTACAAATAGTAAACAAACTGTTACTAAGTTTTCCCCATAATCTGTAGCAGCGATGCGCCGGCTCGAGCAGCTATACAGAATTTTATACAATACAATGGAAAATACGGCTGTGGATTTTGTCAGCACTCTGGAGAAAGAGTTGAAAAAAGCAAAGGGTTCTGCCGTATTTATCCATTGCAACAACCACTACCTGAAATTCGTTCTTTTGAACAATGTGTGGATTTTGCTGAAGAAGCTTCTTTGACTGGAAAAGCAGTGCATGGTGTGAAAGGGCCAACCGAACTAATGAAATTATATCCGAATTTTGATTTAGTTCAGAGTTTTGTCCCTAATTATATGCATGCTGTTCTGTTGGGTGTAGTAAGACAAATCATGTCCCTTTGGATCCAGACATCATCAAATGATTTTTCAATCAACCAAAAATCCTTGAGAGTTCTTAATCACCGTATTTTGAACATAAAAATTCCCAAAGAAACAACAAGAAAACTGCGCTCGACAAATGAGGTTCTATTTTGGAAAGCCTCAGAGTTTCGAATTTTCCTCTTGGTTTCACCAATAATCTTAAAAAATATGATTAGTAAAAATGTGTATAATCATTGGTTGTTACTAGTACATGGAATATCATTGTTGTTGGGCAATGAAGTAACAACTAATAATTTAGAAGAAGCAGAATTTGCATTGCAAAAATTTGTCTATGGCGCAAAAGACATTTATAGTATTCGAGAGCAAAGTTACAATATCCATTTGCTTCTTCATTTAACCACAGGCTGCAAAATCCTGGGGTCCACTGTGGGCCCACTCCTGTTTTATATATGAAGGTGCACTAGGGCAACTCAAACAATTTCATCACGATACTAGAGGCGAAGCAAGCCAAATATTGTCTTCATATGCAATGTAGTCTATTTTAAAATTGCTGATTCTGCAAGAAAATGTTAAAAACAGCAGAGTTCAAGCTTATATTCAAAACATGCGGCAGAAGCGTCACTCTACCATAAGAAATCCGAAAATAAATAATTGTGCATTACTTGGGCTTCAGAAGTCTATTAAATTACCTAGAGTTCATGAAATAGAACTTTTAAAGCTCTTGCCCATGAATACCCAAAAAAGCCTATCAAGTGTGGCATCTTATGAAAGAATGCTATATTGCAATAAATTATTTAGCACTAAAAGGTATAGTCAAAAATTCGTTAGAGCAGATTTTATGTTGTGTATAGGACAAAATATTTGCTTCGTTTTAAATTATATAATTGTATAAAATGAAGAAGTATTTTTAATAGGTGAAAAATTATCCACAAAAAAATGAAGAAGTCTGATAATGGTATAGGTTTCATATGCAGAAATATTTTGTTATGTGAAAATTTGGAATCTGATAATGTTTTGACTATAAGACCAATTGATAATATAACAAATATATGATTGTACCATTTCAAGGTAGACATGAAGAAATTAATTATTTAATACCTTTAAATAATGTTGCTGAGCAGTAAGTGGGCCACACCGAATTTATTATCTGTGTCAGATTGTTGAATTATGTGTAAATAATTTTAGAATTCATGAATAAAAAACTTGACAATTTTTTGGTTAGAATAATAAAGTGATGAAATTTAGTAAATAATAATAAAGAAAAAATGAAATTTTACTATGCAAAATCCAATGCCTTTATCAGAATGAAAGTAAGAGTATTTTTCTTTATTGTTATGATTTGATCTCGTATTTTTTAATAATGTTGAAATAAACCCTATAATAAAAAATTTGTCTTATATTTTATGTCTCAAACTTCGGTTATCTCGCATATTTTTCTCAGTTTCGTCAACTTCGAGATATCAAGAGTCGACTGTATATGTCGAATCCTCAAAACAATTTATTTAAGAATTAACAAAATATGTGAACTCTTATACTAATATGAAAAAGTTGATATAAATTAAGAAGTGTATCAAATTTTCATATTAACACACACATATATGCATCATATATCACTAGATTTTTGGAATCGCTCAAACTTTATAAAATGGAAAAAGAACTATTGTGGTATTTGTGTGCTATTAATTAAAGTAATTATTTGTTTATAACCTTTATTATTATTTTCAAAATTAGTTATTATTTTTATTTATTAAATATCAACTATACATTACATAAATCATATCATTTAGTTTGTGTTGTAAATAAATCTTACCAAGTTATTTTAATGAAAATATGCAACTTAAAATATACTTCATTGCTATAATCTTCTTAAATTTCATTTTTTTTCTTGTTTTTTGATAGAACCTGAATTTTTAGTGTTTTAATTTCTTCTTTTTTTCTGTTTATTTTGAAAATCAATTATTATTATTTTTCAAAAGGAGAATTTTTTTAAGCGCAATTTTCAAGTTTTGATCAACAGATGAGGATTCAATTTTCTGCAAATTGCTGATCAAAAGAAATTTAAGGATGAAGAGTGTGTCTCCGGCGTATGCTCCAGAACTGAGTTCCTAGCTTGTGCCGAGTTCAAAAATTATTAAATCAAGAGTATCACAAAACAAACAGCCTTCGTTTCAAGCTGCTTAAACAAAAAAAATGTCGTCAGGAGATGGACAAGACAAATTGCCGATCCAATTCGGTCAAGAGAAAAAAAATGGCATCCTCCTAGAAAGGCCTCCATATTCTTTCGCGAAAAAAGCTTGCTGATCATATTCTGAAGCATATTGACTCGTGTAAACAAACTATGACTCTTTGTCAGTCACTTGATTTTTGTATTTTCTTCGTGCTTTCTAACGAAAAACGAAATCTTCCTGTTTTCAGATTCCTTCCCCTTTTTTCAAATCTCTGTAAAAAGTGAACAAAAAATCATATTTTTAAAATTATATAAAAAAAACGTATTTCTTTGCATATTTTTTCAGCTTTAATCAAAAGAATGCAATGCGACTTAATCCAAAATACTATAGTGATGTCTTGCCATGTCTATTGCAAAGCAAATCATGATGATACACAACATTTGTTATCGCCTTACGGGTCTGAAAATGAAGCATATAAATGTATTCCTAATGTGTATTGATGATTGTTTAGGCAGGACATTGTTCATTTAATGAGATATTTACATTTGTTATCCATAGCGTAGTATTTGTTTTTTCTATAAATAGTAGCAAATTATGACAATTTTCTTTTAAGTTTATTTTCAACTACACAATTTTTTCTAACTGGTTAAGAGAAAATCGATATTTTTGCTTTGCATACTCCAAAAGTGAAAATCTTGGTTTTATCGAAATCTTCTGAATTTTTGTCTCCATCTTTTTTATTCTTATGGTGAGGAGTTCACAGGTATACTGTATAAAATATGCTTCTAAATACGTATAAATAAATGAATTGAATAGAAAAAATCTGTAATATTTTTTTGTATATATCCATATGTAAAATATTTTATATATATATATATTGACACTCTAGTTCCCTCTCCTTCTCTCTATATCCAGCTCTACTGCAAGCTGATTGAATCCGAATTATATACCATATTATTTAAAACTGTTTGAAACCCAAAATAAAATTTTAAAAAACCTTCACATTTCATGCATCAAGAGCAATTTTAATTTTTCTTCAAAATACCTGAAGTAAAATCTGCTAAGTCATTGAAGGTAAATTGAAGTCTATAAACTTGTTGAAAAAACCCTGTATAAAACCTTAAAAAAGTCTGTAGATTCCGTGAAGGAAACCTGCAGCTTTTATTTACCTTTGAAATACCTGTAGACACCTTCAAAATACCTGAATGGTAATTTAGAAGTCTGAAAATGCCTGCATGAAACCTTTAAATAAACTGTACATTTCCTGAAGGAAACCTGCAGTTTTCATTTTCCTTCAACATCCCTGTAGAAACCTTCAAAATACCTGTAAAATCTCATTTTGTTAAAGGTTTTTCGCTGATTTTTTTACTTGGGATTATATTTGAAGATTAAGATTACTCATAAACCATAATCACTTGGATTACATCTCGTAGTCCACTAAGGATCTCTTACCAAAACCTGCACACCCTGTGCAGAAACCAATTCAATACATGGCACCTACCACCTCGTCTCTACCACAATTCACTTCACTTCTTTTGGCTGAGGGAAGAAGTAGTCATGTGGAGGTTGGTGGTATGACAGCATGGTTAAAATATTAATAATTAAAATATTTTTATACAATACTTTCCATCTCAATTGTTTGCTTAAAAATAGTTTTTTCCCAAAATGCTGGGAAAATTCCATGGTTGGTTTAATTCCAAAACCTCATTCAAAATCGAATCGCCCTCAAAATTATTGTACGTTCTCACTACTTGGAGGGAAGTGTACGAATCTATGCTTCTCAAGAACTTGAATCAGTTCTTTGATTTCTATAATCAAAGAACTGACTCAAGTTCTATGGTGAATTCTATAATTCACCGTAGACAAAAATGTTAGCTTTTGAAGTATTCTAAACAATGATTTTCAGATGCTACGTATTATGGACCTGCTTCATGGTGGTAGAATACATGGACGAACCGCAACTAGACCTAAACAAGGCCTTTGATAAAATTTGGCACAATAGCTTAGATTCCATTCTCATGCGACTTGGATTCCCAGTCTAAGTCATCAAAATTATCATCTCGTACCCACATTTGCATAATTTTAGAGTACGAGTTGAATGTAATCCAAGACCCCGGAGGGTTTTAATGATTGTAGAATGTAGAGTCTTTTAATGCCCACCTCCCCTTCTTACGAAAGAAAGCTCCGAGCGGGAAGGAGGACACCAAGATTCATTTGTGTCCAACTTCACCGATAGCATATGTTAGTCTCAAAAAATTTTGCAGGATTAACCATATAGCACGTGATATTTTGTACGAGCTTATAACATGGCACTTTTCTGAAGGAATTCACAAAGAAGACCAATATTTTATTAAACTACAAATACAGAAGCAAACAGCAGGTGGTAACTTACAGAAACAAAATTTCACAAGAACCTATTTACAGAAAAATAAGTTTATAATTTTTATAGTGGTGTAACCTATTTTGAAAATCCCGCTATTTCTATAGTTGTATAAAATAAAATTAGAAATACATAGTCATAATAGGAAATTAAATAGGAGTGCCGCAATACAGTACAATATAAAATAGTACCTTTTACGATATCACCAACTCTATATGATTTTATTGTCTAATTTGAATTATAAGCAAAAATGTAGTATATTCAAATATTCTAATTGCAGAATTACGCAGGAACAAAATAGCATTCAAATCTTTCCGCAAATACACTCGATCAACATAAAAAAGGGTAAACAAAATTAAGTTTTATTATTTATTATCTCTGACCCACAATCTGAACGTCGAAATTGAACAACGTTACTTATTAACCTTTACAAAATACTTCTGAAGAATAAACTCGTTTAATTGTATTTGGCGATCATTATAAACCGAGTTAATTTTTTTATATATTTAATGAGGTTAATACTATTGGAAATATTTCAAGGAAAGAGTTTCAATCTGCTAAACCATTCGTCAATACATGAGTTTTGATTCACTCTAAAACTTATACAAATGGAGTCTTTTTAGCACGCTAGTTTCATTTACATCAGAAAATCTCTGAACTTTTTTTCACCTGTAATTATAATTTCTTTTTTTATTTCTATACAGAAAAGAAAAATTTAAAATTGCAGAAACGAAAGGAAATGGAAAGAGTTCTTTACTAACAGAAACTTAAAATTAACAGGATATCAAAAGCCGTATTATAAAAAGCATTTCAAAATTATTTCGGGAAAAGTTTCAGGGATAATACAATACATCTAGAAAGAGATATATAAGCACAAATTATTAAATAATGCATGCTCCTAACTCAAACGATGAAGCGATAAGGACAATAGCTATTATGTACTGAAATGAGGAAAAACAGAAACAAAGTCGAAGGAATAAAAGAAAACCGATGAATTTGAGGAACATGTGCACAGAAAAATTACAGAAACTACTCAAAGGGCTGACCACCGACCTAGAAGCAGACTTTTCATTGCCGATGAAGTGTTTGTGGAACATTTTAAAAGAACCAGGCATTTCTTCTGTAACAGCAGCAACTACAGAAACCCGGGCAACAAAATGTCCTTGCTGATGAAGGTCATATGACTTATTATTAAAAATTCCAAACATGAGAGTTTAGTTTAGCTATATTAACGTCTCATTTTAAAGAAACTCTAGGACTATAATTAGAAGGACCCTGTAATTCTGAATCCTTGTCAGATGACGCAAAAGGTGTGAGATGGTTACCACACCTGTTATTCGATGTCAGGAACCTAGCGGCAAACACCTTCTAGAGGTTTATGCCTTGACCGGCAGCCTT
The DNA here is from genome assembly GCA_013235015.1 of Araneus ventricosus. Classification (NCBI taxonomy): domain Eukaryota; kingdom Metazoa; phylum Arthropoda; class Arachnida; order Araneae; family Araneidae; genus Araneus; species Araneus ventricosus. The sequence goes on along the minus strand of BGPR01006226.1, from coordinate 21,238 downwards.
CCATTGTATGCCTTATGTGTTATGTCAATTCCTATTTCTAAGCTTCGTACCAAGAGTAGTGAAACACTCTCCATGTTTCAGTTTAGCAAATAAGTAATTTCATTTACTAAGCTATCATGTCCATGTCTTAATAACCTTCTGCAAACTAGTCGTTCTTTAGTCTACAGAATAACTGTCAATAAGACTGAAGAAAAGCAAATCAACGTTGCAACTTCTGTTTCAAAATAGCTTTTACTAATTTTCTAGCATTTCTTAAAAGAATATAAATAACAAAAACCTTCAGAAATATAAGGAATATTGCAAATAACCATCTTTTGACTGTTTTTACTACCGATCTAACTGCTGTAAAGCACTATTCTTTACTCTTTGAATCTATAGTCTAAGTTTCAGTGCTCTTTTTCCAAGGTAGCAAATGAAATCCCATAGTCTAACAGAGTTCCAAAAGCTATGAATATGAGTGATGTATCTCGGATGAGTATGTTAAGGTCAATGAGATTAACCAGTTAGTATGAATAATTACCGATAGTTTATCACATTGATCGGTAATTATTCATTCTAACCGATTAACCAAATTATACGTAACATATATATATTCCATGAAATTATAAAATGTTTCTTGAAAAAACATTTTTAACAAGCAAATATAACTCTTTTTTACAAGTTCTAACCTTATATGGCAAACTTATCACAATGATCTCGGCTCTTTTTGTGGTTTAGTTCGTGTTCGATGCTACTAAGACAATTAGCAATAGATGGACACACAGTTGATGCTCAAGAATAGTTAAAGAAATGCACACTCATAGGTCTCTATTCATCTGAAGGTGTAGTAGCTATTCTCTTTTTTCTTTCAAAACAACATCAAAGATTCAACACTCTTTTTTGAAAGTCGCTATTAAAATTCCGTAGTTTAACAGAGTTCCAAAAGCTGTAATTATGAGAGATCTATCTAAAACATATATATTCCATAAAGTTAGAAATTTCTCTCGAAAGAAGCATTTTTGGATTTCAAATTTCAATTCTTTATCATCAGCTGGAATATCATACCGCAAACTCATCACAATTCCCCTAGCTCTTCTTGTTGCTTCATTAGCAACAGATGCTGGTACCATAATTAGCAATAGATTCCACAATGCGTATGCTCCATTGATTAACGAGAACAGTAAAAGTAATAGATACTCAAAGGTCTGAAAGGCAATTCTGTAGCTAGTCCAAAAGAGAAAAGTCATGGACATAACAACAATAATAAATGCAGGGAAAGCAAAACATTCTTCGAAATGAATCATGCTATTTGTTACTTCTATGAATGTTTTATATATTATCTTATAATTTTGATGGAAACTGTTAAAATTATGTGGAACTGGCTAAATTATTATTATATTCAATAGTGCTTGTAAGAAGCTTGAATGTATAGACAGAGTAGACAATACATACAAAGCAGAGAGATAATTGAGTTCATTATTAAATAGAATAATGAATCAACAGCATAAAATATCAAGAAAATGAAAAATCAAATCTTAAATGCTTATTAATGGTAATGTATTCTTATGAAAATATCTTTTGTGAATGTTGATCATGTCTGTACTGTAAATTATAAAATAATACGTGGTAGCAGAAGCTTCAAAGACGAGAATCATTTTTAACAGTATATGTTCTTTAACTTGGTTTATAATTCTGACATCTCTTTCATTATTTTTTTTCAAATCCTTTATAATTTTTCAGCAATCTCCTTTCTCTTCTGTAAAGTGAATGTATAGATAAAAAATTAGAATTATCAGAAAGATGTAACTGGAATCCGCTGTTTTATTGTCTGGCATAATTAGCACCATCTATTTGTGCAAAATCTAAGATTACAACGTGATAAAGCAGAAGTATTTCAAATATTCCTTAAATGAGAATTTTTTCTTCTTGTTTTTGATTCTGTCTTCAGTTACAGAAATCACTTTTCTTCGCCTTTTTGAAAAAATCTGCAACATCAATCCAAAATAAATTTGAAATAGGCAGAAAATAGTAACTGAAAATTTTCAAAGAAGGAATTTCAGCAAAAAATTCTTTCTTTCACCGTTTTTCTGACAGATTTGATCCATAATTATTTGGTGTACGCGCCTAATATTTCCCTTCCAGCACTTTGTTTGAGCGCTATTATTATTGAATAAACCATTTTGCTTTCTTCTATGCACCAACCACGTGCTGCATATAATTAATGATTATTTTTAATATATTATAGCATAGAAAATACGTGATGTTTCCGAAGCATGCTTATCTCTTATAGAAACGTTATTATTGCTCGCATATGCAGTTATATCTGTTTTAAGTACAATTAAGATGTCTCCATCTTGGCCTTTCGATTTATTTACATAACAACTTTCAAGTAAAATTGTATCCCTCTAAAGTTATCGATTTCATCGAATGTTAATTGATCATTTTCAATACGATAATTTCATAGAATCAGTATAGCAATTTGTTTATATCATTTTTCTTGAAGTGAATCAGAAATTTAGTCGACAAACGATTATCGCTATATATCTTAATGAAAGAAATAATAATAATGAGACGCCTGTTTAAAATCTTTATTATGAAAATCATCCTAGCTATATCACAAAGAATTCAAAGTGACTTTTGCTGAAAGAAGTATAAGCACTGCATTTTAGAGATAGAATTTCGAATGCTGAAGTCTCCACCTTTCATTAGTTAATAAACAAGTGTGGAGAAAATCCTTTACCCAAGGTATGGCTTTTCCACCAAAAGTTTTCCAGCTATCTTTAGAAGCAATATTAATCGATATCAGAAACAAAAACAACTGCTATTATGAATTGAAACTAAAAAAACTTTTATCTTCATTCAATAGAATTTTATTGGATTTATGAGAACTATAGTTCTTATATTGTGTATTAATTACTCTTATTCTAAAATGCTTATCTGTTTCCACTAGCTTGAATGAATTACCTTGGAAAAGCTTCTTGAAAGAATTACTGATTTAAGTGAACTGCTTACAGAGCATTTTTATTGATTAAGAAACTGAAATTTAATATTTATTTAATCTTAACACATTAAAATAGCTCCCCTGGTGGCTTCATGCACATATTTTCTCCTTGGAAAAATCATTAGTAAATGGTATATTCCCATGTGTTGTGATTGTTATTATTGTTAAAGTGGAGCAAGAAGTTTACTTCTAACTCTTTGTCTTTAAAAGTGTAAGAAAATTAAATACCATTTTAAATATTCATGAAAATAAAAATATTAATAATAATTAAATATAAATTTAATAAAAATATTTTTAAAATAATGCTTTAAATTTATTCACTTAAAACATAATTTGCAATATTGCAGTTTTAAAACAGTTTGCTAGAAATGTATTGAAATATTACATCATCCAATATATGGATATAGTTCACGAGATAATTTTCATTTCTTCCCATTTAAAGAATAGTAGCCCATTAAAACATTAGTAAATACATTTTTGAATATTTCATGAAACACAATTTTTTTTGTAAAATCCTTTTGTACTAAATTTTTTAACAATCTTAAGTATTTAATTACAAGTGAAAAAATTTGAAAATTTGTATTATCGTTTTTCTTAATTTATTCTGAACCACATATTTTTGCGCTTTGATTAATTGGCTTCATTTGTTTTGTTTTCATTATGGGTTGCTATTAGACTCGAAATTATTCCTCAATAATCAAAAGTGCCAAAGAAACACATTTTTCTCCGAGTCAGATAATTGCTCGAAAAAGAACAACCCTATTAGCGTAATATATCCTACATTATTAAGATATTTCTTTAAAATGTTGTGCGGCTTTAAGAATATTGTAACAACATCGTGGATATATCGAAGAATATCTTGTACTAATAGGAATAACTATAAAGTACCTGAAATTCCTTTCTAAATATATAATGGTCACACTTGCTTTATGACTGAGCCATTTGAAAATCAGTAGCCATTACGAGACTGGGTAATTTCCAAATATTCCAAAACCAGTTGATCATCCAAATAGCGAATGCTTCTTACATGCTAAGCTTCTTACATGTATAGATTTACAGATCTGCTGGACCGCATGAAGTGTCTACATCACACTGCTTTTATTCAAATGATTTTTATGAAATACTAACCGTGACAGTACAAAAATCAATAATATATAACTTATAGCAGAGACTTCCAAAGGAAGAAACACTTTCAATGGAAGCATCTTTGGTTTTGGTTTACAATTTAATATTTTTCAATAATACTATAATAATATAATTAATCTTCTATAATTTTTATCAACTCCTTTCGATTACTACAAAGTGATATGTAAAATAGCAAAATAAGAATTATCAGGAAATCATAAATTGATACTGCTCTTTCGTTTGGAAACATAAACATCCATGATATTTGATATTTTATGTCACTTCCTAAAGTTTGTACCGATAGTTTTGAAACTCTCTGGGTAATGCAGTTTGTCAGATAAATCATTTAATTTATTAAGCTATCATACCAGCGTTTTTGCAACCTTCTGTAAACTAGTCTTCTTAAGGTCTTCAGATGAACTGTCCATAAAATAGGAGAAAAAACAAGGGTATTAAGGCAATTTTCTGTTTCAAAAGTCATTAATATATTTCGAGCCTTCCTCGACAGAATAGGAATAAGAGATACCGAATATTACAAATAAAATTCTCAACTTTTGCCGATCTGAATTGTGAAAGCACTATTCTTCTTTATTTTTCGAATCTGCAGTATTAGAATCTTTTAATGCTCTCTTTCCAAGGTAGTTCACAAAATTCTGTAGGTTAAGAGATTTCAGAAATTGTGATCATGAGTGATCTCTCCATGATATGTATATTCCATAAATTCAGAAAAATACTCTTAAGCGGGAAATGCCAGTTCTTAACTGTTCTTCTGATCTCAATGGCGTAGTAGCCTTTCTTTTTCATTCATTACTAGCTGATATGCCCGGCGTTGCTCGGGATAAAAATATTTTCAGGTCCAAGTACTTATAACACTTTCAATTTACTAAAAGTGTTTTTCGAGGAAGCGCCTTTCTTTCATTTTCGTTAATCAAATGACCCTTTGGACCTGCAGTCAAACACCCTTCTTTTTCTCTCCTTAGTTTGAACTACTTGGCAAGAATCTCGTAGTCCTTCGTACTCCATTTCCCCCTCCCCATCATTGCTATGTCAACACCAGAAACTCTTTCATATCTTGTACTTTTTGCCATTATCCGGAGTACAATTCTTTTCTCTTTAGTGTTTTTGTCACTGACCGGATAAAACCGCACAGTGCTCTTTCTTTTTCTCCTGAGGCCTCTCCATCCAGTAGGAAGTGGGCTCAACAAACTTGAAGTATTTTATACACTCACTATGATCATTAAAAAATTTGTAAAATTAAATGAAACATCAAGTAAAGAGAGTACTTAACTTTATTGAATTGTAGTACAAACATACTAAAAGAGGTACATACTGAGAAATGAAAGCTAAATAAAATGTCTGCATTTCTGTTAAAATTCAAAGAAAACAATATTTTATCATAACTTTCACAATGGTAAAAATACCGGAATGAAGGATTTGATAAAACGATGAATGGTTTGAATTTAACTACAATAACAGAAAGCATTGTTACAAATTGTGTATGAAAAAAAATTGAAATGTTTATTAAATTAAGAAAAAGAACGCATAACATTTAATTTGAAATCATTAAAAAGATGATTTTCTGCTCTTTAAGATGGTATGTAAATAATCTAAGGGCAATATATTTTTCTGCAATTATTGGAGAAAAATTGAGATAAAAAGTCAAAAATTGGTTTAATTTTCGTTATTTAATTAAATATCTTAGGAAGTAAATTTTTGAAAGAGTACAATTAATCTAAGAACAAACTCCAGAATAACATGTGCAAATTTCATATCAAGACTATTTACCGTTTAGGAGGAGTTCTCGCGATAGATAGACCGTTAGAAAATCTTTTTTCCTTCCCTTTTTCCTCTTCTTACGATAGGAACCGGACTAAGAAGAATTGAAAGCTTAGCACACACTCATTAGGATCAGTTAAAAATTTATGAAAATTAAACAAAACATCGAGAGAATAATTCACTAACGTCATTGGATCACCGTAACCGTAGCTGTAAGTGCCATGAAAACAGGAAACCGGAAGTGAAGTCTCCTTTGTTGTTTATAGTCAAAGAAAGCAATATTTTCTAATATTAACTTTAACACTGGCAAAAGCCCGAGCGCAAAATAGTAAATTGACTTGAATTTATTTCCATGAGAATAAATAGTATTGTTAGAAATTGAGTTAAAAATATATTTTTAAACCTTAAGAACAATCAGATAAAGCACTTCATCGCAATGGAATTAATATCATTATAAAGATAATCTTCTGCTCTTTAAAATGGCATAAAAATAATTGTTGTCTAATAATTACTTCAGAAGCTATTGGCAAAAACATCTAAGCATTAGGCTTATCAGCGGCTAATTTTCGCTATTTAATTAAATATCTTAAGATCTAATTAACTCTGAAAGTTGAAAATAGAGCCGTTGACCTAGAAATGTCCTCTAGAATGTCATGCGTAAATTTCATGTCGCTACCGTTCACAATTTAGGAGGAGTTCTTGTGACCGACAAACAGAACGCCGCCTGCACGCCCCGGTTCCTATAACCCAAGTTTTTATACCAGTTTGGATGGGTGCAAGGCGGATAAAGCAAACAAACCCTCCACAGAGCCCACTAGGCACCGCACCAAACACCGCCCCCGAACAACTTTATTTTACAATTAGAAATTATACAATACAATATGAAAGAAGATAACATTTAAAAGTTTAACAGATGATAAACATTGATAACCCACAAGAATTGAGGCCCGTTCTAATATAAAGGTTCAATACAATATTAAGGTTCACTTATATACTAATGAGATGATGGTGCCAAAATAAAATGAAAAATATTTACATGGTTTGCCTTACAAAATAAAATCTAAGTGTTTGATACTTGGTTATATAGTTGACACAGATGATAATTAATTACATGAAATACGATTGGGTTGAACAATATTTACCATTATGTCACAGAAAAAAGTTAAGTAAATAGAGTTAATAGAAAAATAATTTTAAACTTGCATAATGTATTCCGAAATTATTTAAAAATGGGTTAGTAAAACACTAGAATATACAACAAAAATTGTTAAACAAATCACAAGGTTGTAATGGTTGGAATGATACAGAATGTTGAAATGAAATAATCATTATAAATATTAAACTCGAGAAAAAAGTTTTATGATGATTGAAGAGGCCCTAGAAGTAATCTCTCGTTGATTTATATTGTTCTAATGCTGTTAGAAAGAATGGGCAGGAGCGGTCCTTTGCTGAATGGGAGATCTAAGGATCTGAGCCAGTATTTAGGTTTGATTCGAAGCAATTCACACAACACCTGGAGAATGATTGCCATTGTGCCGAGGGGTGATGACCCGTACAATTTGAACAGGACGGAATTTAGTGAATGCAGTCTTTCGTCGTATGGCCAAAGACCTGACAGAAATTGTATCTTTTTAGGTGAAAAAATTCAGAAAACCTAAACATTCTCCACCCTATTATGATTTTGTTGACCAGTAATATGGTACTAAGTACTTCGGCTGGTGTCTCAAACGCCCAGTGTCTTGTATTAGGAGAATTGTCCTTAAAGTTGAATCTTGATTTCAATGGAAAAGCCAGGTGAAGTTGCTTCTTGAATGCCTCCTGAATCACTTCCTCATTAAAAGATGACGGAATATAGTATAAAATGAGGTTAGGGTTCCGTTTGCCAGGTTTTTTGATCGTAATTACTGACTTAAGGATGTTGTTCTCCTCTATGTTTGATTGGAGTTTCTTTAAATCTATCTCGGAGGGAAGCGTTACCGCCAATCCGTTACCTCTAATGGGTTTAATATTTACTGGGCTGAAATCCTTTGATGGCAATGCTTCATTCAATAGATCTGGGAGAGATGTGTTGGATTCAGAAGCAGGATATAGAAGGATAGTGATGTTTTCTGGAACCTTTTTGTTATGATTTAAATTTTGAGTGGGGAAGATTTGAATAGAAATATTGCTGTGAAAGAGAATCTTTTACTGGAGCTATTTGAGCTGCCACATTTGAAGTAGGAGAAAGATGCTGAGAGTGCACCGCTACTTCTGAGAGTTGTTTTGCCAAAAGTGTTGCCTCTATATGGTCTACAGTGAAAATGCTCTAGCCGCACTAGGAGATAAAGTGGAAAGAACTTCACGTAATTTTTGGAGTAATTGTTCCAGTGAACACTCTTTGTCTGGTGGACCTTGAAGTTTTGAGATTTCTGAAATGTGTGTGGGTGAGGAAGAGAAGTCCATGAGCCCAGATGGATTTTGAATTTTTGAGAAGAGAATTTCTAGGTCATCAGTATCATTCTCATGATGATGTAGAGACCAGTCAGCCATGGCATTGTCTAAATCCGATGTTTCTCTTCTAAGGCGCGATGGCACTCGTTGGTAAGGTGATTGACAGTCCGCTACCTCTGGGATGCTGATGTTAAAAGCTTGTGTTGGTGAATTTTGCTGCAAGGTGTCTAGTGAAACTGGGGAGAAGCAAGGAATTGGAGATGGTGTTTGACTGAGAAGGAGCCGTAAACTTTGATGATGAAGACACCGGAACAAACTTTGATGATGGGGTGCCTGGAATTTCTTTTAGTAGAGTCGAAGGAGTGAGCAACCGGATCATTTTCCCTGTGGAATCAGCCGCTGACATGTCTTGTGCTGAAGGTGTTGAAAATGTGGAGCTGGTTACTTTGGCTTCATTTATTGCCTCCACTGGCGAGCTTGGTGTTGATGAGGTCAATGGATGGTCTTGTTTTTCGCAATACTGAGGTTCTCGTCTTTTGCGATAGTTGAGGCTATCGCGGATACCAATTCTGGATCCAATGGTAATACACTACCGGAAGTTGTTCTTGCTAAAATTTTCTCGTGCTTTTTGAGGATTTCGGCCATGGACTGAGAGTGCGAGGCTTGTTGGTTGGTTACTAAAGTTTAATTATTTGCTGTGGACTCTTGGTTGCAGGAGGATTATTTATATGCTGTGGACTCTTGGGTGGGAAACGAATATGTCCATTATTATGATGAGAGGGAGAGTCCTGGTCTTTTCTTGGATGGGTTTGACTTCCTCCCCGACCCACATATGTCCACCCAAATAGCACGTAAGTTTGTAGCAAGTTTGATTTTGACTTGATATTAGCTTGTCGTAGCAAATTTGACGCGTCATATTTGAAGCGAACTTGTAGCAAATTCGCCGTGACAACTAGCGCTCCCTTCCTTGCATTGCAAGTCTGCTGCAAGTTCACCGTAACAAATAGCACCAGCTCCTTTGCAATGCAAATCTGCAAAACAAGCTTGATGCAAAGAGATAATTATCTTTGTCTCTGTTTTAAAAAAAAAACATTCGATTTTTAATAGCATCTCCTAGACCGTCCTTCTTTTTATTAATTCAATAAATCAATGATAAATTGTAAAAAAACTAACTTTTTTATGAAAAAAAATTTGAAACATTTTCCATCTTTTTACTAAAAGTTTTTACTTTAAAGAAAACTATATCGCCTTTTCCTTAATGTTGAAATTATAGCATTTATAAACAAAATTCAACCGAAAAAACAGTCAATGTTTGTTGAAAAATAATAACTTATGCATTTTGTCCCATTTTAAAGTAATTACTTTTGAACTCTAATTTCATAATTTATTCTACAGCAAAACGTAGTTATTAGCGAAAATCGCTCTCTCATTGCCTTCAAATCATATTCTCAACTCAAAAAATTAATGAAATCAAGAAAATAATTTAAAATAAATCGCATACGAATCAAATCGAACGCTGTATTAGCGAAATTTATCTTCTCCTCTCATAGCCGAGCTGGCCGTGTGGTATAGACGTCAGGCTACCAACCGGTAGGTCGCGAGTTCTATCCCGGGTTGTGTTCGTACTCTGTTTTTGCTATGATTTGCAATGAGTTTGCAGTGCAAGTCTGCTGCAAATTTCCTGCAAGTTCGTCCCATGGTGACTTCGAAGCTTGCTGCAAACTTATTTCACACTTGCTCTCTTGCCGTGACAAATTTGCTGTAAGCTTGCAGATTTGCAGTGCAAGTCTGCTGTAAATTTGCTGCAAACTAAAATTGCTATCTGGGCCCCGATCTTCTTTATACTGGACAGCTGAACCTCCATCTCATTTTCCTCGTCTAGGATTTTGATTTGGATATAGGGAATCCGACACCGCGCATCTTATTGTGAAAAGAAAACAGTATAGTAAAAAATGAGACAAATTTTGGAGTATTGACTTGCAGAACTGATGTAAAAGAGAGCCAGGGCAATTACCCCCACAATTCCAATCCCCGCACACGCGATGCAGAGGGCTCCAAAAAAAGATTTATTATAAAAGAGCCATGAATGCTAGTTATTAAGAAACAGGATTTAAGTGGATCCCATACCAGGTCCCACAGACCCACAGTAATGTGGAAGGCGACAGTGGTGCGAGAAAGGGAACGTATAAATTATTGAGAGTAGGGGGTACTAACTGGTTGCCAAATTTGGAAGCCCTAAGGCGAATAGAAGAGAAGTTATAGAGGGAGGAGGCGCTCATATTAACAGAAAGGACACATGTGTACATAACATGATATTTAATTAACTTTTAAATGAAAAACCCATGGTGGAGTGTTCTAAAACATTCCACTAGGTATATAAAATGACCACAATTGAATAAGTCTTCGGCTGTGGTGCTGTCCATGTAGAGTACCACGGCCAAATAAATCTTTCTGTTAGTCACATTGTGTAACAAGCTCATTTTTACGTGACAATATCATACTAATTTTCATTTGAATTATCGTGTGCAATGCATACTGATAGACAAGCAAACACAAATGCATCTTTCCAAAAATTCTTTTTTTCTTCTAGGGAAGTCTAAAATATCGATTTCCAGGAAAATTTCGTGAACGAATTTTATAAAGATGATAATTCTTGCTTTAAATACTTTAACAATTACAATTCTTCTTAAATTCACGAGAAAGTAAAATATATTGCTCGGAAATTAGCAAACTACTGCTCCGCATTGCAAAGTTAATAAAAAGTAAGTTTTTCCTGAAATGTTTGTCATATTTAATTTTGTAAAAAATTATCACAAATGATTTTTGATTCTTTTTTGCTTAAACTTCTGTAGGGCGCATCCAATCTGTGAGGTGAAGCACTCATATTTTTTCTGCCTAAGTGCGGGTTTCACCGAGAAGTTGCGGGACCTTCAGTAGCTTCCTGTCTCTCCACCACTCACAGTATAGCAAAGTGGTTCGGTAGTTGAATTCGGAATTAATTAGGGGAAAGGTGAAAATTGTTTTAATCCCTTCAGTTTAGGTCTGGAATGAACATACTAAGTTTTCCCCTTCCGTCTAGGTGAGCGTTAGCAGCTGCGTGCCGATTTGTAATCAGAAAATAGGACTTTTTTCAATAATCGAGCAATATCTCAAAAACAACTCATGCTATCAAAAACATTGTAATATAAAAGTTCTAGAGCTTAAAATTCTAAATAAAATGAGTACCAACACTTAGTATATTCAATGAAAATTAAGCTCACAACTGCGCTTCAAAGTACTCCTAAATGTCTAATCAAGCGCTTAAAGCGAGAACGGACCAGATTATAGGTTCACCCTACCTCCAATTATTATATATACAGTTTAAATTTGTTCATGATGCTTTTATAATTATCCCAAGTCTTTATTTAGCATATTTTGAAGGAAAAAACCACTATTATAATGATTTAACAAAGGAAAACTTCGCACGAATATTTCAACAATGAAAATGCGTAATGAAAAACAACGACTTTCAGTTTAAGACTTATTAGTTAACTATGCATAATTGAAGTGATATTAAATACATAAAAAATTTAGATCTATTTCAATTATTTAGATGTTTAAAGTTAGTCATAATCATTAATGTCGGTTTGCTTACTGTCATTTTCATCCACTTGCAACTTTTCATATTCTTCCTCCAAGTCAACTTCTAAAATTATCTCCTCCATCCCGATATCGATTTCAGCCTCTTGGTTAGCTGAGTTCGTAATGATGTTATCTTCTAGAGAATTGGTACATCCTTGCCCCATATTGATAGCAAATTGTAGAACATTTAATGCCAGATTTCCTACAGGTGCAAGTCGAATTACACCCTTTTGTGCACTTGCAATGATGTCATAGATAGAAGGGCTGGAGGAGCTGGGTCCTTGTGGGTGGTGACTGAGAACAATCCATGTTTGGCTTCTTTTCAACACCAATCTAAGGGCCTTTTGGAAATCCACTCCAAAGTTGAACCAGTAGCTATGCACGGAAAAAGTGTTCACGTGCACCTGCTGTAGTGGGAGGGAGAGACACTAAATTGAAATTATTTTTTACTAGTGATTTTTGGAAAAGCTTAAATATCAGAGAAACCCTTGTTTCTTCACTTTTCTTTCTTTTCTTTTTCTTTGTTGGTGAAGATATCGACCTCTTTGTTGTAAAGGCAGCATCCACTAATTCCGAAAACATTTTCTTCTTAAAGCCTCGGAGAGGTAAAGCAGAAAATGCTTTATTTTGTGCAGCAACCCTGAACATTGCTCCACACATAAGGGACAATATTTTGTTCCTTCATGCGTTCAGTTGTTGCGATACCATATCTGCACTTTTCAGGCAGAGGAAGAAGAAATTTATCAATGTTTTGAACTAGAACAAATTGTGAACATTTTCCGTGATGAAAATGCATCCCCGATTGACTTAGATGAATCAGGACAGAAAGTTTTGATAACCCTGTATAGGAGAAAGAAAAGTGAAGAAACAAGGGATTCTCTGATATTTAAACTTTTCCAAAAATCACTAGTAAAAAATAATTTCAATTTAGTGTCTCTCCTTCCCACTATAGCAGGTGCATGTGAACACTCTTTCCGTGCATAGCTACAGGTTCAACTTTGGAGTCATGGATTGTTCTCAGTCAGCACCCACAAGGAACCAGCTCCTCCAGCCCTTCTCTCTATGATATCATTGCAAGTGCACAAAAGGGTGTAATTTGACTTACACCTGTAGGAAATCTGGCATTAAATGTTCTACAATTTGCTATCACTACAAAGGGCAAGGGTGTAACAATTCTCTAGAAGATAACATCATTACAAACTCAGCTAACCAAGAGGCTGAAATCTATATCAGCATGGAGGAGATAATTTTAGAAGTTGACTTGAAGGAAGAATATGAAAAGTTGCAAGTGGATGAAAATGACAGTAAGCAAACCGACATTAATGATTATGACTAACTTTAAACATCTAAATAATTGAAATAAATCTAATTTTTTTATATATTTAATATAACTTCAATTATGTGTAGTTAAATAATAATTCTTAAAGTGAAAGTCGTTGTTTTTCATTACGCATTTTCATTGTTGAAATTTTCGGGCGACGTTTTCCTTTGTTAAATCATCATAATAGTGGTTTTGTCCTTCAAAATATGCTAAATAAAGACTTGAAATAATTATAAAAGCATCATGAATAAATTTAAACTGTATGTATAATAATTAGAGGTAGGGTGAACCTATAACCTGGTCCGTTCTCGCTTAAAACGCTTGATTAGAGATTTAGGCAGTACTTTGAAGCGCAGTTGTGAGCTTAATTTTCATTGAATATACTAAGTGTTGGTACTCATTTTATTTAGAAGTTTAAGCTCTAGAACTTTTGTATTACAATGTTTTTGATAGCATGAGTTGTTTTTGAGATATTGCTCGATTATTGAAAAAAGTCCTATTTTCTGACTACAAATTTGCACGCAGCTGCTAATGCTCACCTAACCGGAGGGGGAAAACTCAGTACGTTCATTCCAGACCTAAACTGAAGGAATTAAAACAATTTCCAGCTAGTAACGATTATACACAAAAACTTCCCTATTAGCGCAAGACATAGTTGCGATATCCCCAAAATGTTGCTCCGATGTTCTGAACGCAGTAAAATTTCGTTGGTTAGGAGAATTACAAAAGCTGTGATTATAAGTGATGTACCTAAAATGCTAAATATTTTATAATGGAAAGTTCTTTTGAAAGAAATCGCTGTTGTTATCAAAATTAGCAATATATGGAACAATGTTTATAATCCGTTAACGCATAGAGAATAAATAGGATATCTAATAGATAGTCATAGATCTCTACTGATTTGAATAGTATAATCGCCTTTATTCTTCGAATCTACATTCAAAGTATCAACGCTCTTTTCCTAAGGTGCCTAGAAAAATTCCGTAAGTTAAAACAGTTCTAATAGCAGTGAATATGATGGATCTATCTAAAACTTATATATTCCTTAAAGTTAGAAATTTCTCCAGAAAAAACAATTTTTGATCTCAAATTTCAATTCTTTATCACTAGTTGGAATCTCATAAGGCAAAATCATCACAATGCTTTTGACATTTTTTGTGCCTTCGTTAGTGATCGATGCTGGAACCATAATTAGCAATAGGTGGGAAATTGCATATGCTAGGCTGATGAGCGATAGTTGTGAATACCGTGGAAACTCATACGTTTCAAATGCAATTTGGTAGCAACTGAAAAAGAGTGAAATCATAGACATGAAAACAATAATAAATGCAGGAAGACAAAAGTATTTCTCAAACTGATTTAGGCAGTGTGTTACTTTTATAAATGACATTAAACTATTTATTTAATGTTTATTATGTTTAATTAAACTTTAAAAGTTTTAAAATAGCACGACAGTCACTCGTACAATAAAAAGTGAAGACAGGTTCTGTAGTATAAAAACGAAACTCGAATTTGTACGCTATATAAATTGAAACTCGATGGTGAAACCATATTTGGTGTTGAGCAAAAAAGTAGAAGCTCCTACACGGTGCATATTTCTCTAGCTCGGTTGGTAATGCACCCCAGATAGCATGTAAGTTTGCAGCAAGTTTGATTTTGACTTGTCATGGCAAAATTTGACGCGTCAAACTTGAATCGAACTTGTAGCAAGTTCGATGTGACAAATAGCGCCCCTCCTTTGCAAATCAAACTTGCTGCAATTTTGCAAAACAAGCTTCCTGCAAAGATAGCACAATAAAGAGATAATTATCTTTGTCTCTGTTTTAAAAAACATCCGATTTTTAATAGCATCTCCTAGACCGTAATTCTTTTTTATTAATTCAATAAATCAATGATAATGTGTGAAAAAATAACTTTTTTATAAAAAAATTTTTTGAAACATTTTCCATCTTTTTACTAAATATATCACTCTCACTTAACTAATCGCCTTTACTATCTCCACCGAAAACTATATCGCCTTTTTCTTAATGTTGAAATTTTAACGTTTATAAGCAAAATTAAATCTAAAAAACTGTCAGTGTTTGTTGAACAATAATAAATAGACATTTTGTCCCATTTTAAAGTAATTACTTTTGAACTCTAATTTCATAATTTATTCTACTAGCAAAACGTAGTTATAAGCGAAAATTGATCTCTCTTTCACTTCAAATCATATTCTCAACTCAAAAAATTAATGAAATCCAGAAAATAGTTAAAAATAAATCGTATACGAATCGAATCGAACGATGTATTGGCGAAATCTATCTTCGCCTCTCAGAGTTCAGCTGGCTCAATGGTTAGCGTCTCCGCTTCGGCACCGGGAGGTCGCGAGTTCTATCCCGGGTTGTGTTTCGTACTCTGTTTTTGCTATAATTTGCAATAAGTTTGCACGGCAAGCTTGTGGCAAGCTTGCTGCAAGTTCGTTTCATGGTGACTTCGGAGCTTTCGGTAACTTACTGCAAGCTTGCACTCTTGTAATGACAAATTTGTGGCAAGCTTGCTTCAAACTAGAATTGTTATCTCGGACCCTTCATCAAGTCTATAGCATCGACAATCTACACTCCGATAATACTTTTCTTTTTCAACAAAGAGAAAGCTTCATACAAGGTGTCCAACAAAGGACTTCTTGATTTTAAAATTAAATAATGCAACCAATGGTATATTTATTTTGAAAACCTGATACAGAAATTTCAGAATTAGTTGCAGATGTTTCCAGCAGGTGGAACTGTACGCTGTAGTCGTTGTACGGAGTCTGACAAAAAGGTTATAAACGGTTCTTTGCAGACAATCAATGCAGTCACATTACTATCGAAACAAAATATGCACCTTTAACAGCAGAGAGATCGCGCAAACAAGAATGAAATTTTCAGACACCCTCTGTAGTGTGAACGGAAATGGTGGTATTAAACGGTAATTGAATTTGAAATCACCAGTATAGAATCAGTGATTTGAACCATTCCACATTTTCTGAAGCAGGCTGGATTGGCTTCCACAGTCAACCGATCTCACTATCTGCTACTATTTTTTGTGAGGTACATGGAAACACACTGTTTTCCAGATCACTCCTGCAGCACTTCACGACATTAAAAGTTTGATCTATGAGGCATGCGTTTGTATTTCTGTTGACAACCTACAGAGGGTGAATCAAAGAATTTACCGTTCCTACTAAATATTGGAATGCATGGATTACCAAAAAAGCAAAACATTATTTCTAATTATGTTCTACGATGAATATAATTCTATATGCATTTAAGAGTCTTAGCAAAAATTGCATGACTTCCAAACACTGCAGAGTAAATTAATATTATATGAAAAAATTAATTACGAAACTTTTTAGCTCAAGACAATATCAGTAATGAATATACTCAAATACTCTTCATTCAATGAATTAAATAAATTCTAAACGACAACCCAATAACCGACGCAAATCCGGACTAACTTCATACCATTTTCTGTCCACAAATTCTATCGGGAAAGCAATTTGACTCCATACTTACCTGGATTCATCGTGCTAAGAACAACACCAAAATAAATACTTCGGCTCAATTTTTAAAATAATTGACCCGGTCTCCAGCTTGAGCTTCCGTAAAATCGATCTTCCGCTTATTTGCAATGGAGTTTCACCCATTTATTAAATCAAAAACTGTAGGCTTTAATTCTAACAGAGAATCAATTGTCTTAACAGGCATCCCAGGTTTTGAGATTTCACTCCCTCTTTTGCCCGATGCATACGGAGAGAAAGTATTATCATCGTAAAAGTAATTAGACCTTCAGGTTTTGAAAAATCATATTTGACCTTGGTAAGATTAAGCCTTGTGCTTAACTAGATTTGCAATAAATTTTCTTCCAATAATTAAAATAGGGACAGTAGGCTGATATGCTAATAGGGAATCGTTTGTCTTCATAGGCATCCCAGGTTTTGAGAGTTTACTCTCTCTTTTGCCCGAAGTATACGGAGAGAAAATATTGTCATCGTTAAAATAATTATAACCTTACCGTTTTGAAAAATCATATTTGACCTTGGTAAGATTAGCCTTGTGCTTAACTAGATTTGCAATATATTTTCTTCCAATAATTAAAATAGAGGCAGTAGGCTGATATGCTAATAGGGAATCGTTTGTCGTCATAGGCATCCCAGGTTTTGAGGAATGGAATGGAAGTTGTCGTTTAATGGCACAAAAGCCGGTTTCGGCTATGCTGTGCCAAACAAAAGTTTAAATTTTCCTACGTAAAATTCTCTTCCATGTTAAAAGATGCTTCAAGTCTAAAATCTTATGTAAAAGGTTAGTGAAAAAGTGTAGAAATGTCACGAGCAGTGACATTTCTTAAAAAAAAAACTGAGAGAAACATGTCAGTAAAAAAATTATGCAAATAAACTCGCAACAAATGAATTAAATACGAAAAAGGAAACCAATATCCCGAAGGAAAGAGAATAAATTCGGGTGAGGAGTCTCACCCACCAAGTCATTCAAGTCTAAAATAGTGGTTTTAAAAAAGTTTAAACGAGAAGAATTAAAATCGGGACATTTTGTTAAAATGTGGTCAACAGTTTGAACTTCATTGCATGATGTACACAAAGGCACTGAATCACCAGAAAGCAGATAGATGTGTGTGTACCATGCATGGCCAATTCGGAGCCGAGTTAATTTAACATCGAACCCACGGATAGGAAAAATCGGCCACAACACAATTGAAGGCTTAATACGGTGCAGTTTATTATTAACTTGTCGATCCCATGTCTCCTGCCATTTATTTAAGATATAGTGCTGCACAGATTTGCGTATATCTGCAAGAGGAATTGTATGTTCTATAGGTATAGAAGCTGTTCGGGCTACATAATCTGCTTTCTCGTTACCTATTATACCCACATGACTGGGAGTCCAACAGAAGACAATATCAAAACCCTTGTTCTTCAAATAATAGACTGTGTCTGCTATATTGAATAAAATAGGATGAGTGGCATTTTCAATATGTTCCAATTGTTGCAACACACTCATACTGTCGCTATAAATACAAAATTTTCGATATTGACTACTAGAGATGAGTTTTAAGGCATAAGAGATTGCCATTGCTTCTGCAGTATAAACTGAACAAAAGACCGAAAGAATATGGCCGTAACTGGCATCATCCATAATGACACCAAATCCTACGTGTCCATCTGCCTTCGAACCATCTGTAAAAACTGTGACGTAGTCGGAATATTGACAACGATGGTAATAAAAAATTTGTTGTAAAACAACTGGAGCCGTGGTATTTTTATTAAATTTAGCAAAAGGATTATCATATTGGATAAAAGGTATGTTCCAAGGTGAGTGGTAGAAAGTAGCATCTTTTTGGACTTGTAAACCGTCAAGGTACGTGTCATGAAGCATACGCATGGTACGGTCCAGAAAAGGAGGTATTTTAGATGGTCGAGCATTATAAAGTCTAGTAAGAGCCCTACTAACATGCTGAGAGCTTAAAAGATGGTTGGATACTGACATGACTTTAAAATAATAATTGATAGACAACTTCTGCCGCCTCAACGAGAGTGGCATTTGAAAACATTCCACATAAAGACTATCAATGGGGGATGTGCGAAAAGCACCTGAACAAATCCGCAAGGCAGAGTGATGAAGAGGGTCAATCTTTTTCAAATTAGAAGCACATGCAGAACCGTACACAACACAACCATAGTCAATGCGAGAAAGAATTACAGACTCGTATATTCTGAGAAGAGAAGTACGGTCTGCTCCCCATGAAGTATTTGATAAAACCTTTAGGATGTTTAATAATCTCTCGCATCTCTTTCGCAGGTATCGAATATGCGAAAGGAAAGTGAGTTTGCGATCAAAAATTATCCCAAGAAATCGCACTTCATTCACTACAGGTATGAGTTGATTGCCAATATAGAGATCAGGATCTGGATGTAGGCCTCTTTTCCTACAAAAATGAACAACACAACTTTTGCTAGGAGATATGGTATGTCCATTATGTGTGCACCATGTAAGAATATTGTTGATAGCAATCTGAAGCTGTCGTTCAATTAAATGCATACTTGAACCCTGACAAGAAATCTGCAGGTCGTCCACATAGAGAGTCCCTTGAACTGACTGAGGTAAATTTAAAAGAATATTAGATATATGGAGAATAAAAAGTGTGACGCTCAGGACACTGCCCTGAGGAACACCTTCAGATTGGATAAAAGAATCGGACAATGTACATCCGATGCGAACTTTAAAACTACGAAGAAGTAAAAAGTTTTGAATAAAAATCGGTAAATTTCCGCAAAACCCAAAATTTGCCAATGTCTTCAGAATACCGTAGCGCCATGTGCGGTCATAAGCTTTCTCAATATCAAAGAAAACCGAGACCAAATGAGTTCTTCTAAGGAATGCATTGCGGACTTGAGTCTCCAGATAAACAGCATTATCTATAGTAGAGCGCTTTTTACGGAATCCACTCTGTTGAATTGGGAGAAAATTGCTAGTCTCTAAAACGTATACCAATCTGGCATTTACCATCCGTTCGAGAGTTTTAGATAAACAACTTGTAAGGGCAATTGGGCGGTAACTCATAGGGTCCGCAGTATCCTTTCCGGGTTTCAGAATTGGGATTACAATAGCTTCTCGCCACTTTGTAGGATATATTCCCTCCTTCCAAATACGGTTGAACAACTGAAGAATATTAAAGAGGGAATCGTCATTTAAATGATTAAGCATGCAATATGCAATACCATCTGGTCCAGGAGAAGTATTTCGACACTGAGATAGAGCCTTCTTCAACTCAAACATTTTAAAATCACAATTATATGAACAATGTTGCTCACTATAAAAAAATATAGGCGTTTTTTCAGCTCGATCTCTAATCACTTTGAAAGCAGACGAGTAAGAATCAGAGCTAGATACTTTGGCAAACGAATGACCAAGAACATGAGCAATATGCTCTGGTGAAGAGAAAACTGTAGTACCAATCCTCAATATCGGCAAAGTAAAATCTTGATAGAGACCATTGACTGCTTTGACTTTTCTCCATAACTCTTTACTAGATGTGAATGAAGTGATGGAAGATACGTAACGTATAAATGATTCCCTTTGGCTCTGACGTCGAACTCTGCGAGCAAATGCCTTAGCCCCTTTGAAGGCAATAAGATTTGCCGTTGTAGGGTATCGGCGGAATCTATCCCATAATTTTTTCTGCCTTTTATACGCATATCGGCAGGCGTCATTCCACCATGGCCTTCGAAGTCGGCGGGGTCTTGAAGAACTTTTCGGGATTGAAGCGTCAGCGGCACGGAGGATCGATTCCGTAACAATTTGAACAGCATCGTTGATACTTGCAGTTTGCACCATTGTATCAGTGATCTCTGCCAATTCCGAAAATTTGCTCCAATCTGCGCGCTGAAAAATGTAACGACGTGGACGTTCAGTCACACAAACACTATTTTCAGCGTATGAAAGAAGCAATGGAAAGTGATCGCTGCCACAAAGGTCACTTCCAACATCAAAACTCAACAACGGGTATAGAGAAGGAGAACAAATCGCCAAATCAAGGGAGTGGAAAGTACGACTCGGCTCATGGAAATATGTTGTCTGGTCTTTATTAAGGAGACAGAGACAATGGTCAGATAATAACTGTTCAATCTGTCGTCCTCGGGAATTGGTGTCATTATTGCCCCACAGCGTACTATGTCCATTAAAATCTCCAATCAATATAAATGGCTCTGGAAGCTGATTCATTAACTGATTGAGATCGGATTGACTGACGGTGTCATGTGGCGGGAGGTAGATATTACAGACTGTAAGAAGAGATTTGAAATGGACTTGTACAGCCACAGCTTGTAAGGACGTGTGGAGCGAGAGAGTATTACTAGGGTAAAGGTTCGATGTTAAAATGCAAACACCACCTGAAGAACTGATATCTGTAGCAACATCTTTCCGGGTACAATTATAGCCACGTACTTTGGT